>CM061042.1:113512199-113807199 GCA_030762985.1 Adelphocoris suturalis
AGCTCATCTCTGATCAAAAGTTACTCATATAGATTTCTTTTTAAACGCTTTGTTTTCTGGTTATTAAATTTTTTTCGGATTTGATAGCATTCATTACCTGTTTGGAATATCATCAGTGGGAACCGAGTCTGCAATCCTTAGAATTATTACAAATAACTCCAAATGAACGGCATATGACTTCAAGATAGTTGAAATGTAAATACATAGTAGTCATTTAAACTATCTTGAATGCATCCTTTTTAGCGAATTTCGGCAAAATATGAGGCTATTGCAATAGCTCCAAAATTTTAATGAAAATTTCCTTCATTGAACTCCGTTTGAGAAATTCTGAAACGAATCCTAGAGTTTAACGCTGTTTCATATGTATACATATGTGTGCTTGTGTGTGCTTTTGTGTTCTTACTTGTGTGTGAACTGATGGTCATTTTACAGGGGCTACTCCCACTACTCCTTCTTATCCCTCTGCAACTTCCCTCATTCCTGGAGGCTTCCCTCATCCCTCCACACTTTTTTTTAAATTTGTTTATTATTCAACTTAATGGTGTGCCTTTGAGGTGAGTTTTGTATTAAAAAAAAAAAAAAAAAAAGTGTGTGACCTTCCAGACGATAACGCTCCTTAGGATTGAAGAATTAGGGTTTTCTTCGTGTTTTGTACCTTATGACATTAAAACAGCCATAACTTCCTTTAGAATCACTTTAAACTCGAAACTAAAAACACCTTTAGAAAGACCATTAAATTTCCTATAACCCTGATATAAAGTAAAGTTATTTGAGTCAGTTTTGATTGGTCAAAAAAGGCAAAATTACAAGATTAGAAAAAATATTTGAAAGCGACGTTTCTTCTTCTGTTTTTCTGATAACGGTTTGGTGATTTTTCATCGGGCACTCTTCGGAAAAAACTTCCACAAACTGTCAGCTTTTGAACGGTATAGCCAATTTTACTTTTACTTTGCTAATTGGCGTGGCGGATTAAAGTATGTCCGTATGTTGAAAAAAATGGTTTTTTCTACGAAATCGAGGGTTTTTGTGAAAAATGACCCATATGAAAATACGAGTTTGGAGCCGGTTTCTACGGATTTTTTCAGGCTGAATCTGATAGCATCACTTGCTTCTCAACTTTAATGTAACCGAGTTTTACACTTTAACTAACTACACTTAACAGCAAAAAAACCGGCGCTCCCTTCGAGGTAGTCAGTAACCACGTTTGCTACGTGTGACCGCGCGTTATCGTCCATAAAAATAAGATACATTTCTGACATCCTGGAAGATTATGTAGTGCCATTCGCCCCTTACACCGGCGATAATTTTATTTTTATGGACGATAACGCGCGGTCACACGTAGCAAACGTGGTTACTGACTACCTCGAAGAGGTAGGCATGCGCACCCTACAATGACCAGCTCGCAGCCCCGACCTCAATCCCATAGAACATCTATGGGACGAGCTAGAGAGGTGCATCCGAAAGCGACCGAACCCTCCTGTAAACCTCCAAGACCTCAGGACAGCGGTCCTCGAAGAATAAGACCTCATCAGACAAGAAAGGGTTTCAAATTTGATCAACAGCAAGCCGAGAAGAATACAGGCGGTGGTACAAGCAGGGGAAGGTACCACACGATAACTACAGAAGAATGTTTTGTTACTTTTGTCCAAACATCGAAGTTTTGTGAATAAAGCTGATTTTTTCAAACTGCTATTTTTTATTTGCCACTCTGTTCCTTGCTGTTCTCTCATAAGATAAGACTTTACTTGGCAAATGCAAAAAAAAAAAAAAAAAAAAAAAAAAAATTAACCAATTGAAGCTAAGGTGAAAAAATAGCAAAATATAGGGTGCGCCGGTTTTTTGCTGTTGTTTAGTTTAACCCTTAAAAACACATGAATTTGAGCATAAAAAAATAAACTAAAAATTCGTCAGTTAAAGTGTGAAACTCGGTTGTAACGGAGTTGGAGAGATCTGCAAGTGTTACTGCCAGTGATTCAGCATGAAAAATACGTAGAAACCGGTTCCAAACTCGTATTTTCATATGGGTAATTTTGACATTGAAAATGTCTTAGTCGACGGGTCAACCGGAAATTTTGTTACGCAAAGAAAAAACGTCACGCAACCTATAAACAAATTAGGTGTCGTTATGATTGTGTATACTAGCAATGAAATTAGTCATTTAATTAATGTAATGTAAGTTTATTTAGAACATTAAATACAGGTGTTATTATTGAGAATTTTTTCTAATTGTTATTTTATTTAAAACAATAAAAAACATTGAAATTACTGAGACATTTTCAATGCTCATAACTCTTCTCTCATAAGAGAGAAAGTACGAGCGACCTGCCGCGTTTTTTACTGGTGGTTTTTTCACTAAAACCCTCGATTTTGGAGGAAAAACCGTTCAAAATATGACATTTTGAAGAAGCTTTTTCTGAATAATGCCCGCCGAAAAATCCCCATTCCGGTAGCAAAAAACGGAAGAAAAAATGTCGATTTCAAATATATTTTTTTTAATTTTGTAATTTGGCCTGTTTTTGACCAATCAAAACTACTAAAACAACTATACTTTATACCAGGGTTATAGAAAATTTAATGGTCTTTCCAAAAGTGTTCTTAGTTTTGTGTTTACGGTGATTCTAATTTAAGTTATGGCCGTTTTAATGTCATAAGGTACAAAACACGGAAAAAAATCTTAAAAATTGAATAACTAGAAAACAGAGCGTTTAAAAAGAAATCTATATGAGTTACTTTTGATCAGAAATGAGCTCTAGAATCCATTCCTTGAGCTTGTCTCATACTTACTGTAGACACCCTGTATAATAATTGTCTCCAAATCATTTAGCGAATTTTCGTTGAAAATGAAGCTATTGCCATGGCTCCAAAAATTTTAAAATCAAAATCGTGTTTGAAGGTCGGAGACTACAAGTAGTACATTCACATGCATAAACACACTGGTTCGGGCCTAAATCTTTGTATACCCGTGTATAAAGAAAGCTTCACAAAGATTTCATAGCCAACTTCATAAATTTCATTGACTTGTTGTTTGTAACTTTTGATCAGAGATGAGCTCTAGAATCGATTCCTTGAGTTTGTTCCACAATTACTCCTGTATACGGATGATTATTTTTTCCACTTGGTAAGTGGAGATTTAAATCAAAACTGTCGTTCACTCGTAAAATGTGAGAAGTGTGATGAACCGCATAGATGCAGGTTTCCAATTGAAAAAGGTGCGATGGACCTTGTTGAAAGTGAGGATTAAAGGCTTTAGTGCTACAGCGTGCAATCAGAGCGAACATCCGTGTTTTGAAGGGGTTGGCTCTGAAAACACTCCTTGCAGTCCTTCCTGTAGTCACCGTGTCCACGTAGTTTGTTAGGTGATAGTTACTGCTTTCCTCTTTACCCGTAGTGCTCCTCTTTGGCAAGCTCAAGCTAAGCAGGTTAGGGAAATTGGTGAATTTTGTATACAACTTTACCTAGGTGGTGTTATGCTCAAGAGAACTCTCACAGTCGAATAGGGATGGGCCGTTACACCGGTTTCAGGGATTGGAACTATCCGTTCCGATCCTGGACAGGATCGGGTATTTTTTCCGTTACGATTCGGTATCAACCCTAGTCGGGGTTTTTCCCAGAAGGGCACTTTGATCCGTTCCATAGAAGAAGGACAAATTACGTTGGTGAGAGACCACTTCATCAAATAGGAAATTCAATTATAAAATATGTAGGTATTTAAAAAAAATATATGCGCATATAAATATTTCTCATTCCAGACAATAGCTCTCCTTAGAATTGAAACTAAAATTCCATTCTTGCATAAAAAAATCGAGCTTTACAAAAGTTGAGTTCGTCGAGAAAGGATGGCTCGTAAGCCAGCACTTTTTGATCACATCTAATTGGTGAAACATAAAAAAATGTGGGTACTCAAAAAACTGAAAACGGCTAAAAGTCGTTACATTTATATTGCTCAGCAAAATTGTAGTAAAAAAAAGTTTATTAACAATAAACTAGAACATCAAAAAATGTATGGACAAAATTATGCTGAATAATGTACTTAACTTTCAAAAATATTTGCTGAAAAATCTACAAAACTGCAAAACATCTGAAAATCCAAAATTTATTTTTGAATCGCAGAACATTATTTAGAACAAGTTGTTTTGCCATAAAATTGGTAGTTCACAATTTTTTTAGCGCGCAAAGTGCTCAAATTTCAAAACAAGATGTTCGTTCATCATGCTTCACGACCATTAATAGTTGAATTCCTACTCCAGTTTTAGTTGTTTAATTATTGTTTTGAAGTTACCTGTTTAATGTATTGACGCGTTTGATTTTTCTGTTTTGTGTGCTACGTGAATATAGTTTTTTGACAAACGGAATTGCGCCTTATTTTCATCCTCAAAGTTAACACAAGGAAACAAAGTAATAAGATAATTTAGGAAAAATTCGCTCACCCGATCATGCTGTAGGATCTGAACTTTTTTAAAGTGATTTTCCAAACCATAAGTGCGATCACGGTGATTTGGTTCCGATCCATGTGGATTGGTAAAAGTGGGAGCAGGTGCGGATCCATTCCGATCCCACTGCGGACCCGATCCTAGTAGTTCCCAGAAGGGTCCACCCCTACAGTCGAAGAGCTTTGATTAAATCGGCATCATAGCTCAACCCTTCGGAGTGTTGCAACTAAAGAGAAATTTCTCCTTGATAAGGACAGGAGTTAGAACTCTGTTCGAGGCATCAAATATTTTTGGGCCGTAACATTTGGCTCACGCCAGTAAAAACTCGAAATAATACGAAACAATGATTTATTAAATCCTTCTCAAGCCAAAAGACTGTAAACATCACATTCCCTGACGTAGCATCTTTCACTTCCTCACTCACTTGAGTCAAAACACTCACCATGACAATAACCTTGCTTGACTGCTGGACTTCTTCTAGCAAGCATCTGCTGAGACAGCGGCCTGCAGTTTCACTTCGTCATTCGTCCGACGCCAAACCAGCCAAGACGGCTGGTATTTGACATCGGGTAAATGTTATGTTTAAGGAAAAATTCTGACAGTCGAAGAAGTTTGATTAAATCGGTCTCATAGCTCAACCCGTTGCAACTAAATAGAAATTTCTCCATACTAAGTAAGGACAGGAGTTCGAACTTTGTCCGAGATATCAAATATTTTTTAACTTTAACAGTGGCTAGTTACAGGAAAAAAACCAATTAATACACAAATGTATATTAGTTCTGCATTATTTAGAATTTCTGAGAAGATAACTGGTCTTTTAATTCATTGACAGTTTCAGTTTAAATATCAGGAAGTCGCAATTTCTTAACAGCACAAAGTTTATCAACCACAGTACTCTTTCACAAAAGCTCGGTAGGTACTTCAACCAATCCGAGTCCTCCGGTACCTATGTACTAGGATCGTAGCTGCAATATAGACTAGTACAAAAATCTGGTACAATTTGCATTACAGAGCTTAGTACATGATCTCATATATAAAGAGTCTGGAGTCTTTCAACCACAATACTGCCTCACAAAAGATCGGAAGGTACTTTCATCAATCTGAGTCCTCGTCTCGTAGCTACAGTACAGACTGGTACAACAATCTGATACGAATTGCATTACAGAGCAAAGGAAAAGATCTCACGAGACTCTAGACCCTGACTTGCTGACTTATCTTTAAAAGATAAAGAGTCAAACGTCTTCCAACCACATGAAAGCTCGGTATCTAATTCAATTGAAGCAAGTCGAGAGAGCAAATAAACGGTTCAAATATGAGATCGTAGGAGATCGTCGGGACAAATCCTAAATTTAGGAAGACTGAGGTAACACAAACAATATTCATAATATGCACCGTTTATATGTTTTGTAGACACCCAACGCATTCTAATGTGATTCGTGCATTTTTGAAGCAAACATGAACTGTCAAGACTGTCACGCCAGAGCTGTGCTTTTGGCTGACGGATGTTCATTATGTAAATGTTGGTGGTCAAAAAGGTGAAGTATAACCGAGACTGTTACCGATCCCTCTGATCTGTACATTGAAAAGCAATAGGCCGATAAATGGAGCAGATGACGCCGTCGGCAATGTCTGGGATAGAGCAATCGATGAGGTCGTGCAATATTAACTAAGAGACCAGAAAGAGATTCATCAAAGTTTCATAGCAGCGACCCAACCCAGTACGCGTGTGGCATCACACTCACTGGTTCTTCCGCTCTCTTTTTCCAAATTGTCGATATATCTTTACAATTGACCTCCTTGATGATAGAAATAACAAGTATAAACCTATAATAATAGTTTATTCATTTTAGTTCACACAATATCGTTATATTCAGTTGTTGAATATACATGTGACAATGTGCATAAAATCATTACTGTTACCTTAAACATTTACGAGATCTCGATTTTTGAATGTTTAGCCTTTAGGGCTGATAAAAAATGATGCCGATGTTACTGGCACATCCCCGGACGATGTATGATTTTTGAGCCAAGTTTCATAAAGTAGTTTCGGAGAAAAGCTCTGGACGGTTCTATACGGCAAACCCCTCTCCACTCAAGGGGGCGAGGCAATGAGCAGCTTTAAGCGAAATCATCAGAACGAATTCTTATCCTCCCTGGAGAGGACAGCTGATGACGTCCGCGACGTCCGAGGCAGTCGGACGAAAAGCCCCAACCTGGAATGGTTGCTTACTTTTACTTCTACGCATCATGAAATGTAAACCGAAAAATTTTCGGGGGTGTTAACATTTTGACATGGATATGTCTTTTGGCTGGGGATCAAGGAATTTTTCACGACACTTTTTTTCCCGACCGACACTTTTTTTCCCGACCGGCACATTTTTTATTGATTTTCACGTACAACTAAGGCGTTACTAGGGAAGAGTAACTCCCATAGTTTTCATAGTAGGAAAATCGTTCGCCACTTTTTGGAATGCTCTCATTTTACCACGACATTTCATGATCTCTAAGCCATTGTAGTGTCAAGGAATGCTGATTTATTACTCTAAGTTAATATTGTTTTGTAACCATAATGGAATAATCTTGTGAAAAGAAGGCACTAGATGGTTGGTATACAATTGAGTAGTAGGTACCAACTGGTAAGCAGTAGGTACTAGACATATCCATGATCTTTTGTTTTTCCCATCAAGGGAGAAATTAAAATTTTGACATGGATATGTTTGACATGGATATGTCTTTGCTCTGGGAGGTCAACCAAAAATTTCCGTCACGCAAAAATTTATGTCACAATTTTCCAAATCGTTCCTTTAGTTTCGGACTGTTAACCAATACTAGTGCAGAGTGCATTAGTTATTTGACATGGATATGTCTTTTGGCTGGGGGTCAAGGAATTTTTCGCGACACTTTTTTTTCCCGACCGACACTTTTTTTCCCGACCGGCACGTTTTCTATTGATTTTCACGTACAACCAAGGCGTTACTAGGGAAGAGTAACTCCCATAGTTTTCATAGTAGGAAAATCTTTCGCCACTTTTTGGAATGCTCTAATTTTATCACAACATCTCATGACCTCTAAGCCATTGTAGTGTCAAGGAATGGTGATTTATTACTCTAAGTTAAAAACTAATATTGTTTTGTAACCATAATGGAATAATATTGTGAAAAAAATTCACTACATGGTTGGTATACAATTGAGTAGTAGGTACCAACTGGTAAGCAGTAAGTACTAGACATATCCATGATCTTTTGTTTTTCCAATCAAGGGAGAAATTAAAATGCTTGAAAAATTTAATTAGTAATGGACCAACAGCCATTGAATCTTTCTCTGTGATTTTTTCTCGGTCGACTACAAAGGTTCATTATTGAAAATAATAAACCATAATACCCCAAAAATTTTACTTCAATCTTAAGGAGGATGCCACAATACGGATTCCGATGAAAAGATTTTTCGAAAATTTTGGAGCCATTGCAATATCTTCATTTTCTCGGAAATTCGCTAGATGTTGATGACGGGTTTTTTTCCCTGGGCCCTTCTCGTGTAAATGACAATTTATTCTGTTTTTAAAAATGAACGAAACCAGTTACTGAGACTGAGGATCTCTTCATTTACATTATGAAAATGACCCAATTATTTGGCGAGAGGGTCCAAGATGATGATGATGATGGGAAGGGGTGAGAAGTTGAAAGTGCCAGGAAGAGAAGCCGACGAGGGCGTCGTGTGGTAAGTAGGAGGCGGCGTGAAGAGACGAAGAGGTGGCTCATTATGGGCAATGAGAGGGGTTGGCGGAAGGAGGACCATTGCGATGGCTTGGTGGTGGAGGGGGATGAGGTTGGGGAGCAATGCGATGGCCTGGCGGAGGGGGATGAGGTTAAGCTCGACCTGGGTTAATTGTCCACCCCTTTGATGACACTTGTTGCCCCCCTTTGCACCCGTTGACGCAGCCACCCCGTCTCATGGCACACTGCTACATTTCTAGCATAACACTATTCACTACTATCGGTCATACCTAGAGTTAACAAATGGGAAAACTCCACTGGAGAACTTGAGGGAGAACAAATCATCCAAACGGAGGACAAATTTTTCAAGATTGAAAAAATCATAAATAACTTCAAATTTATTCAAACATATATATAAACAACCAATATTGAAGCAAACCTTCAAAAATATAATTATCTATCTATCTTTGGAAAACGACTTATAGAAATTGGTAAATGCTAGTCTGAAGTGTTAGGTAACTAACACACAGGTACCTTCTAATCCTATATAAAGGTTGGTATGTTCTAGAATAATCACATTTTCAAATCACATTTTATTAAAATCATTAAGTCACATTCTTCAGGATTCGCCATCCATTACTTTTAATATGTGGGGTAGTGTAGTGGGCTTTGAGGAATACACCCTAGAGTTGTTGAGGGTGAGAAAGAGAGATCAGCTTCTCGTACTAATTTATTAGCTAAGCGCTTTCGCCTTTATTGGCCTCGTCAGAGCTTAGATTTATATGTGGGAGTTGCTTAGTGTTACAATTTCCATTTGGTAGATTGTATGTCTTGTAATTATCTCTATATAAGTCTTTTTATTGATATCAGTGGTTAGGGGGACCCATCCTCCTTGTCTTTGTTATATACTTGTTGCTGCTGTACCTTTTAACATGTTGAAGGTAGGGGGGGGGGGAGAGGGGGAAGGGGGGGTTAATTTTAGTTTTGAAATGAATAAAATACGCAAGTTCTTGGAGCAAGCACTTATCATGAATTAATTGTTTAATCGTGGGTTAATTGTCCACCCCTTTGATGACACTTGTTGCCCCCCTTTGCACCCGTTGACGCAGCCACCCCGTCTCATGGCACACTGCTACATTTCTAGCATAACACTATTCACTACTATCGGTCATACCTAGAGTTAACAAATGGGAAAACACCACTGGAGAACTTGAGGGAGAACAAATCATCCAAATGGAGGACAAATTTTTCAAGATTGAAAAAAATCATAAATAACTTCAAATTTATTCAAACATACATACAGGGTGATTCCCTCGCAGATGCAAAAAAAATTTTGGGTGAAACTACATCAAAAATGGAGTAAAATGCCGCCAACTGCATATTTTTATCTCAATCCGTTCTCGAGATATGATTTTTTAAAGGTTTTTTCAGGAAAACCGTGTTTTTTCCTTTTAAACTCGAATTTCTCCACTTTACTTCATTTAATTTTAACTTTTGACCACATTTTCGAAATCAACATTAAATTTACTATAAGAATAGTGTACTTGGGTTCTTAAAAAGTACCATCCAAAGGCCCTCACATCAGCTCAAACATTGACGATTTTGAAAAAAGAATATTTCTGAAAATCTTTAAAACTTTACTACTCTTCCAAAACGAACCCTGGAAACTGGCAAATCTCATGAAAACTGCTTCGTCTAATACTTTTTCCAACGGTATAATCAAGTTTACTTTTATTTTGTTATTTAGTGGAGAAAATTATGTTTTAATGTTAAAAAATGTGGGGTTTTCAATGAAATTGTTGGTTTTCTCGAAAGATGACCCTCCATGAACCAACGAGTATGGGGTCGGTTTCTATGTATTTTTTCTCGCTGGACCGAATGGAAACTCTTGCAGATCTCTCAACTACGTTATAATCGAGTTTTACACTTTAATTAACTAGTTTTACCTCAAAACACACATACATTTAATCGTAACAAACAACTAAACATTTGCGATTTTAAGTGTAAAACTCGGTTATAACGGAGTTGGAGAGATCTTCAAATGTTACCATTCGATACAGCGTGAAAAATACATAGAAACCGACCCCATACTCGTAGGTTCATGGAGGGTCATTATAGGTGAATGACTTTCAAACACCTATAAGATTTTTAATTTTTAAATTTTAGAATAAATTGACTCCAAGAAGTTTCAAGAACGAATGAATATTTATTGTGTAACTATGACACTAGCATGACTACAAGTATGACCAGTCATACTTGTTAAAGGATTCATAATTATGAACGTGGAAACTAAAAATGTAAATTAATAACTGAAATTAATAAAAATCGCTGTAGGTAGTCCCCACAGCTATTCCCCCTCCAGCGATGTGGATGTAATACACATCGTTTCATGTAAACGCTTCGAAAACTTCACAGTCCGTCCTGATCTCGTCTTCTGATTTCCGACTGCTGATGCAGGCGGTGGTGGAGGAATATTTTCAGTGTTCTCTGTCTTCTGTTCCGCTGTCTTCGGTTTTCCATCGGTCAGTTCGTCGTCAATCGTTTCTGGAAACAAGTAAGCTGGCTTTAAGCGATCAATCGAAATATTTACTTGATTTCCTTTCATTTCGAGCGTGAAGAATTTTTCGGTTCGATCAATGATCTTGAATGGTCCTTCGTAAGGTTTGGTCAAAGAAGCTTTCAACCTATCAACCCTTACGAATACATGGCTGGCATTTTTCAGATCCTTGAAGATGAATGGAGTAAACTTGCTTTTGTGTTCCATATTTATTGGCTTCAGTTCGTTCATTCTTGATTTCAATTGCTTGACAAAATCCTGCTGATTTGTTTCTGATTCTGGATGGTCTTGGAAAAAGTCGCCTGGCAGTCTTAATGGCATCCCATAAACCATTTCAGCAATAGATGCGTTAGCTTCTAATTTTATTGAGCTACGGATACCCAATAAAATTGTAGGAAGTGCATTTGTCCATTTTCTCTTCCCATGTGCTCTAATTGCTGCTTTTAAGGTGCGATGAAATCTCTCAATCTTTCCTTGTGCCTGTGGATGGTATGGGGTTGTTCTCTGTAGAGTGATTCCACATAATTTTGCCAATGAGTGGAATAGTTGACTGAAATTGACGACCTTGGTCGGTATGTATTCGTCTCGGTGTACCAAACCTAACTATCCACTCATTGTAAAATTTTCTCGCTATGGTTTCTGCATCTATTTGTCTTAAAGGAATCACTTCCACCCAACTCGTGAATCTGTCTATACATGTCAAACAGTATGAGTACCCTTCTGATACTGGCAATGGTCCAACAATGTCGATATGAACTACTTCAAAGCGCTCATCTACTTCTGGGAATGTACCGATAGGTGATTTAACATGGCGAGTTATCTTGCTTTTCTGACAAGGAATGCAGGCTTTTGTCCATGTTCTGATGTCATTATTCATGTTTAACCAAACGCATTTTGAAGTAATTAATTTTAATGTTGATCTCACTCCAGGATGTGATAATGAGTGGTATTGTTCGAAAATGGCAAACCGAAATTTTGATGGAATGTAAGGTCTTATGTTCTTCGTAGAAATGTCACACCATAAATTTTTGTCTGGTAGAATTGGATATTGTTTTAGTTTGAGAGACGTGTTTGATTTGAGAAGTGCCTCAAGTTCAACATCGTCCTCTTGAGCAATTGCAATTTGACTGTAATCGACTGATTTCAATTCTTCTACTGATAGTCGAGATAAGTTATCAGCTACTTGATTTTGTTCGCCTGAAATGTGTCTTATGTCCGTGGAAAATTGTGAAATATAGTGTAAATGTCGAAGTTGTCGTGGTGAAGCTTTTTCATTATTTTGTTTGAATGCAAATACGAGTGGTTTGTGATCGGTGTAAATGGAAAATATTCTACCCTCTATGAATGGTTTGAAATATTTTATAGCCATATATATACTTAAAAGCTCTCGATCATATGTGCTATAATTCTTTTGGGCAGGATTCAATTTCTTAGAATAAAAACCAATCGGTCTCCACCCTAATTCTTCGTTTTGTTGCAGTACTGCTCCGATAGAAAAATCAGAGGCATCCACAAATAATCCTAATTCGTATTTAACACTAGGACATGTTAACGTTGCGGCATTTACAATCAGTTCTTTACATATTTCAAATTTTTGCAATGCTTCATCAGTCCAGTTAATTAGTCTATTGTCTTTTTTGGTTGCACCTTTCAAGTATTCGTTCAAGACCGCTTGGTGCTCTGCTGCGTTTTTAATAAATCTTCTGTAAAAATTCAAAGAGCCTAAGAACATTCGCAACTCGCGAATTGTTTCAGGGCGCTTGTAATTTTGAATCACCTTAACTTTTTCGGGGTCTGGTTTGGTTCCCTCAGCAGATATCAAATGGCCTAAAAATACAATTTCATTAACTCCAAATTCAGATTTCGCTACATTAATTTTTATGCCAAATTTGTCTAGCCTTTTGAAGATAATTTCTAGATGTTTTTCATGTTCACCCGGTGTCTTGGAAGCTATGCAAATATCGTCGAGGTATGCATAACAGAAGTCTAGACCAAATAATACTGAATTTATGAATCGCTGAAACGTCGCTGGCGCATTTTTTAGTCCAAAAGGCATAAAATTGTATTCAAAAAGGCCAAAAGGAGTTATAATAGCTGATTTTGGTTTGTCTTCTTCTGCTAATGGAATTTGGTGGTATGCCGAAAGTAAATCAATTTTTGAAAAGATGGATTTTCCTTCGAGAATTTGGTTGACGTCTCCAATATAGGGAAGAGGATACCTGTCGGATATTGTGCGATCATTAAGTCGACGATAATCACCACAACATCTCCAGGTTCCATTCTTTTTCTTGACCATGTGCAAAGGACTTGCCCATTCAGATTTAGATGGTCTAATTATATTATTGTCGAGCATAAACTGAAATTCCTGCTTGGCCAGTTTGAGTCGTTCAGGGTCTAATCTCCTAGCTTTTCCAAAAACTGGTGGTCCAGCTGTTGTTGAGATGAAGTGTTTCACATCATGGCATACATCACTAGGCACTAGTGTTGGCTTAGTCAAATTCGGAAATCTTTTGAGCAATGTGGCAATATTGTTAGTGTTTTGAATTGTGCTAAGGTTGTCTGCATCTGAAATTTCAGTGATTGAGGTCGGAATACTTAATTTAGTCTTGTTATCAATTAGTCTTCTTTTTGCAAGGTCAATAAGTAAATCAAAATTGTGAAGAAAATCTGCTCCCAAAATTCCTTTAGTTGTTTTTGCAATTATAAATGGCCATTCAAATTTTCGTTTAAGTCCAAAATCTAAATCCATTAATTTTATTCCAAAAGTGGGAATTTCGGTTCCATTTGCAGCAAAAAGTTTATAATTTGAGGGTTCGCTTTTTTCGTTATTTTTCGCAGGCAGGACAGAAACATCTGCACCACTGTCTACTAAAAATCGTATTCCGGACCTACGATCTTTGACAAATAACTTGTAGCTGCCATTTCCTATGTTGTCGACAGCACCAAATGCAGCTAGTGATGCTGTCTGCTCTCGTTTCCCTGCTTTCCCCATTGGCAAGGTGGCTTACACTTTTCTGGTCTACACTTTCTACCAAACCTAAAATGAAAATAACAAAATTTTCCATTTGGATCAAACCTCCGTCGTCTTTTGCTGCTGCTCCGGCTTGATGAAATGCTTGATCTGCTTGAACGGCGGGATCTTAGTTCGCAGAGCTGGAGCTGAATCTCCTCCACGGCGCGTGCTAAGGCTTCTAAACTTGAACTGCTGGATTGTTCTCGAGCTATTGAGTGTGAAGCACTGAAATCAGAGTTAATAGCATCGATATTTCGAACTTCACATACCCTATCTGCCAACTGGGCCAATTTCTCAAGATTCCCTTCGGCGATCACTAACACGCTGCGCACATGCTCTGGAAGTTTTTCGAGCCAAAGTGTTTTGAATACTTTGTCCGAAAAATCGCTTGTTCCAGCCAAAGATTTCATTTTTCTTAACAATTGGCTTGGTTTTAGTCCTCCTAGCTCTAAGCCGCTTGTGAGTTTTTTAATTTGGGACTCTTCACTTTCTTGATAAATTGCAATAAGCCTATTTTTAGCGTGTGTATATTTATCAGCAACATCAGAATCTACCAAGTCATAAATGTTTTCTACGTAGGCGTTATCTAGTTGAGCTAGTAAATAATCAAATTTCGTTGACTCTGCAGTAATTGTTTTGAGCTTAAATTGAGCTTCGACCTGAGAAAACCATATTTTCGGTTTTTGTGGCCAAAATGCAGGAAGTTTAATGGTAATAGCACCTACATCACTCTCAACTTCATTGCCTGAGTTGGACGACCGCAATCTCAGCAATGGAGTGCCTACGTCACCTTCAGCCATAATTTTGAACGACGGTGTCACCAATTATAGGTGAATGACTTTCAAACACCTATAAGATTTTTGATTTTTAAATTTTAGAATAAATTGACTCCAAGAAGTTTCAAGAACGAATGAATATTTATTGTGTAACTATGACACTAGCATGACTACAAGTATGACCAGTCATACTTGTTAAAGGATTCATAATTATGAACGTGGAAACTAAAAATGTAAATTAATAACTGAAATTAATAAAAATCGCTGTAGGTAGTCCCCACAGTCATCTTTCGAGAAAACCAACAATGTCATTAAAACTTGATTATACCGTTGGAAAGAATAGTATGGAATGTTTGAGCTGTCGTGAGGGCCTTTGGATGGTACTTTTTAAGAAACCAAGCACACTGTTCTTATAGTACATTTAATGTGGTCAAAAGTTAAATTTGAATGAAGTAAAGTGGAGAAATTTGAGTTTAAAAGGAAAAAACACGGTTTTCCTGAAAAAACCTTTAAAAAATCATATCTCGTCACATTTTCAAATCACATTTTATTAAAATCATTAAGTCACATTCTTCAGGATTCGCCATCCATTACTTTTAATATGTGGGGTAGTGTAGTGGGCTTTGAGGAATACACCCTAGAGTTGTTGAGGGTGAGAAAGAGAGATCAGCTTCTCGTACATTTATAAGCTAAGCGCTTTCGCCTTTATTGGCCTCGTCAGAGCTTAGATTTATATGTGGGACAATTAGTGTTAGACTTAGTGTTACAATTTCCATATGGTAGATTGTATGTCTTGTAATTTTCTCTATATAAGTCTTTTTATTGATATCAGTGGTTAGGGGGACCCATCCTCCTTGTATTTGTTATATACTTGTTGCTGCTGTACCTTTTAATATGGTGTTGAAGGTAGGGGGGGGGGGGGTTTAATTTTAGTTTTAAAATTAATAAAATACGCAAGTTCTTGGAGCAAGCACTTATCATTAATTAATTGTTTAATCATGGGTTAATTGTCCACCACTTTGATGACACCCCTTTGCACCCGTTGACGCAGCCACCCCGTCTCATGGCCCACTGCTACATTTCTAGCATAACACTATTCACCACTATTGGTCATACCTAGAGTTAACAGATGGGAAAACACGAATGGAGGACTTGAGGGAGAACAAATCATCCAAATGGAGGACAAATTTTTCAAGATTGAAAAAATCATAAATAACTTCAAATTTATTCAAACATATATACCAATAAACAACCAATATTAAAAGCATTTTTGAAACAAACTATCGAAAATAGAAGTATTTAACTATCTCTGGAAAACGACTTATAGAAATTGGCAAATGCTAGTCTGAAATTAGTTAACTAACACACAGGTACATAGTTATCTACTAATCCTATACATAGGTTACAAACTATATAACGTTTGCATGGAAATCCTCAATGATTCCTGATTTATGCCCCATTGCATGTCATCAATCTAAGATGTGCGAAATAAACTTCAGCTGTCCGACCATAAAACAGGTACACTTAACAAAACACTTAGGGGTAAAAATAAATCAGTGCCTTGGGTGGGATGAAAATATAAAAGATTTATCTACAAAAATAAGAAGGTTGCTACCAATGTGTCGAGAAGTTCGTAACTTCATGTCCCTGAAAGTAAAGAAACAATTTTACCACGCAATGTGACTGATTCATACCATGCCAGCCTGGGGTTCAGCTTTCAAGACTAAGCTTCAGCCATTGTTTACGATCCAAGAAGCCCTGATCAAGGTCCTATTTAAAAAAAAAACCCATTGGTTTTGAGACAAGGGATTTATTTAAAGAATTCCAAGTTCTTGACTTATTTAGACTAATAGATGAATCTACTATAATTTATATATACAAGCGATTTCTAAAAGGTGGATTTGAAATAGTAAGTAATATTGACACAAGAAGTTCGAACAAGAGTACTCTAATTATACCAAGATTTAATACTTCAGCTGCACAAAGTTCTCATCGATATAGAGGGATCATCCATTTCAACAACCTACTACCTTGCGAAATTATTTCAACCAGAGTATCGCTTAGTAAATTCAAAGTAGATCTGAAGAAGCATTATAATATATAGCTTGAGACCCCCCTAATCATCCCTAATCGTTTATGTTATTTCAATTGTTATTGACACACATTATTATTTACTCCTCAAATTTTGAACTTTCTATTAATTATGTCAACCAATAGGGAATAGAGCTACATACATACATCCTTTATCTTTAGACCTTGATGGTGAAAATCCTGTATTGCAATCAATTATTTAATTAATCACTAACAGGAGAGCTAAATAACGAACAGATGCTCCAATTCCCTGCACAAGGTCCTTCTTATTGGAAACTGTAGTATTTTTTGTACAAATCTGTAATATATTGTTTGTAAACCTTTTCCTGAATAAAATGCATATATATTTTTAAAAAAAAGTTGGTATGTTCTAGAATCATCACATTTTCAAATCACATTTTGTTAAAATCATTAAGTCACATTCTTCAGGATTCGCCATCCATTACTTTTAATAATGAAATAACCAGAAATCACAATAAAATCATCTCTTCAAAATTACCTTCTCATATTTTATAGACCCCCCAATTTGCTTTGTTCATCTGCTCATTTGTCAAAGCCAACTTGTAATTGTTCGCACGTCATCTCCGTCACATTGTACTTATATGATATTGTATTCTTTAATGTATCATTAAATTTACACTTTCGTTTCACCGGGCTCATCATGAAAAAGAAAAAACTGAAAGCGGGAAAACGGTGAATCCTAATCAAAAACAGCAGTAACAGTAGTAAGGCGCTGAATTACAGTAACATAAGAGTAGATTATAGTGGAGTTGTTGCTGCTCTAATTGTACGAGTACAAATGGTGGGTAGCCTAAAGAAGAGGCGGTGAAATTGGTTGGTAGGTATGGAACAGTTCTCGCGAACTACCACGAGAACCATTCTATTCGTAGATTGTCACAGGTTGGAAGTCGCCGTAGTAGTAGTAGTAATTCGTTTATTGTATAAAACCACAAGATGATTATTACAATGAGTTTAGGTCTTAATATATCAAATAATATGCATCTCAATATGGACTGAAATTACGTAACAAAGGGTTTAAAAAAAAGAAACTTCAGTGAGAAAGAACTCAATCTAGAAAAACATGAATGATGACAGTCGTATGACTGATAATTAACTGGGTAGGAAATTTGTTCAACTAATTATTCTGGAGTAGGTAAATGGTATATGAATACTGATATGCAGACAAATAGATACTGATATCCTGTCTCGATGATTTCTTTATTCTGATTTCGGCCCACAATATAGCACGCGACAAAATGCTTTCGGTAAGGCTCCAACATTGGGCAACGAAGACAGAAATGGTATAGGGTGTCAGGTTCATTTAAATTACATATTTTGCAGAGGTTTTCACTATTCAGTTTGTATGAGTTACCCTTATAATACAAAGTCACAAACCGGTTAGAGGACAGCCTTAATTGACATAGTACTCTTTCTACCTGCACGTTCTGAGAAATACCAAAATAATACTGCCTGCCTGAATAATCCACGATTCTCCTGAAGAATGAGCTGTACCCCGCGTTGCACACACGGTCAATATCCTGACACAAAAAATGATTGTGCAATTTATCAAGGATCGAAGGAGGAATACGTTTTTACATTTTGAGGATCATCCAAAGTGGAAATTTCTCCAGAACCCAGAGTTGAGAGAACATTAAAAAGCTCGATAAACCAGTGGTAGTTATTCAGTCCCCAAGATGTTTTAAGCATTTTTTCGAGAACTCTAAAGCAAACCTTAGGCCATCTATCATCATCCATCCTAGATATCCTTAGCCAATAATTGCCCTCTCATAAGCCAAGACCTCCAATGGTGGGGAACCGGTTTCAATTCGTAGAAAATTACTTGGAGTATTGCGGGGCAGGTAAAGAAGAATTTTTAAGAATTGTGACTGAACAGGCTCAAGGCTATCTCCATACCATACTCCCCACAACTCAGCAGAATATAAGAGCACTGATTCTATTAATGCTTTAAAAAGCGTACCTACGGGTACAAATGGTGGGTAGCCTAAAGAAGAGGCGGTGAAATTGGTAGGTAGGTATGTAAGTTCTCGCGAACTACCACTAGAACCATTCTATTCGTAGATTGTCACAGGTAGGAAGTAGAATAAGTAGCTTAGGTTTGTTGTTTTTGTTGGACAACTCTAAAAATGGAGGACATTTCTGTACAATGGAGGACGCAGTCGTAAATGGAGGAATCCTCTCAAAGGATACCATCTGGTAACCCCAGTCATACCAAACTACCACTTTTTAGCGAATTTTCGAAGAAAGTGATGAAGCAATTGCATTGCTTCTTAACGGTTTCGTAGTTCTTTAGTAGCAAAGAATCGAATGAGACCGCCAGGATCCTTGTACCGTTTGCCCTCTCTTAGGGCTAGAACTTTGGCAGGAAAAAAAGGACACTAACGTGAGAGTGAATCGGATCTGGTGGAACATAGTCAAAAGTCTGCGAAGTTGGGTGGGCAGTACTGCTACCTCACTTATTGAACATTTAACTATAGAATTATTAGAAAAATCAATTCGACCAAATCGAGGTTATCAGAAATTCATAGTTACGCATGTGCGCACGCTACTGCTGATTCTACGGCAAATCAATTTGTTGGATACCATCTAAGGACAGCCACACAATTCCTGAAAATTTTATGAAAATCGGTCTACAAGGGGAGACCAACACTTATGTGTGCGCAAACGCAATAGTTATTAATCAAGCATTCGCGATATTATTCATGGTGAACCTTCCTGAAAGCCATACTCATCTACCCTTGTTTGAACAATATTGAACTGAAAGATCGTGAGAAACAGATATAGGACCATCTACACTATCTACAAGAATAAACGTACATAATCAAGATCAGAAAAGAATCTCTATTCAAGCATGCGCAGCAGCTACGAATGATACGTGTTGAAGTTGATATGGGATGATTAAATCGTCCCATTATACTCCACATTCGATCTAGATCTGGAATGTACATAATCAACATCTTATAGACACTAGTAATTAAGGTTGTTACAAGGTTTTGCGAACCGACAGAAGTGTTGGGCATAATCTTATCGTCGAATACGAATACGATTGTAATCGCGATAATTGTTCGTTGATTCTGAGTCAACTGCAACTATATTCGTATTCGTGTAATCGTATTCGTCTGTCGGCGATTACACAAATACTACCCATAAAAATGCGTCACGGTCATCAATTTCAATAGGGCGTCCCTCCTATAATATGCGAAGCCTTGCTAATATTACCTAGTTACAGAGGGACGTCCTATTGAAATAGATTTGAGACAAATAGGCTGGGCTCCAATCGTTGAATTTGCTTTAAGGACGTCCCTCTGAAGCTAGGTAATAATATTAGCTAGGCGTCGCATATTATAGGAGGGACGCCCTATTGAAATTGATGACCATGATACCGAAACCGTTCTATTTTAACTATTTTATACACACAACTACAACTAGTTACTATATAGTAATGATTATTGATATTTCAAGCCCTTTGCGACATACTCCCCAAGAAACGGATACCAAAGTAAACCTATAGACATAGAATGAATAAACGAATTACTACAACAACATGTTACCATAAACTCCCTGATGAGGCCCGTTAGGGCGAAAGAAATTAATTGGATAAATGATGAGAAAAGCAGCCTAAAATTATCCCATCCCCTCACAAGCACCTTCACCATAGAAATATTAGTATCTAATACATCTTTCAGCTTCAAAACCACTTAAAGAGACTCGGTTCTTGAAATATCGTCGACTGGAAAACACCAATTGCGCCGATATAAATTGAATAGATGTTGGATAAGTAAAGTGAAGCATCGCGCCGATGTTTTATGACCGTAATCAAGATATACAAGTCTCTCTTTGTTCCTGGAGGATGCTTTTGCACCTATACAGCTATCGTACCGAAAGACCGGTGAAAGGAAAGGTTTAATTCAATTTGACCCTAAATCAGATAACCTTGTTGACGTCGATAAGTCAATTTCGTTTGTGGGTCGATCCTCACCTCTCTACATCCCGTCATTTGCTGAGAGCAAGCGGTAAAATTTATGCAGAACATTTCTGAAATCTGTCTAACACTGTCCGCAGATATAATTGTGAGGGAGTGGTTAAGATTACTATAATAACGATATAAGCGATATCTGGGAGAACCATTAACTCAAATAGATTCTTGAGGTAGGGGTTAGTGTTTGCTTCTGTATGAGATATTAGGAGTATATTGTAGTAAGAAGATGATTTTAGATTAAAATGCGTTTAGCAAGGTATAGTCCAGGTATCTAAATTTTAAAACCTCATGGACTAAAATTTACGGAATTAGCTTCCAAAGTCACATATCGGCAGGATGGGAATGAAATGTTGGTCTCGATTTACATTGTCATCAATCAGTATTTCAAAAGTCCCACAGAAATGAAGACGGACACTAACCAAGAGGGCAGAAAGAGAAAAGGCTCTCCAGAGATGACAGAATCGATGGGGAAGTGAAACTAGAGCAGGACCCACCCACAGGCTGATTAGGAGCGTGAAGGATTGATCAGAAAGGAGGTACGGCGTCGTGTATTACTTAATTCCTAACGGGGCATGGATTCTTCTTCGGGGTTTCCTGGAGGAAATCGGAAAGGCAAGAGATGGCCAGGAAGATCAAGATTCGGCTGAACACACATCCCTTGTGTACTGGAATCGGGTGCGGTTTCGGGATTATCTCCTTCATAAGGTTGGGGGTTTTACCCTCCAGATGTGATAGGATAATGTTTCCTTCTTGCAAAAGAGTCCTGGGATGCCGTATGAACCTACGTATTGACAGTGATCAAATACAGGGAAGCAAATAGACCAGTGGTTGCCAGTTGGTGGGTCGCGGAAAGTTTTTGGATCACAGTGTCCTTGCAAAAAGCGAAGAAAACTCAGCTGATGAGGAAAGAGACCATAATTCCAATCGTATCTTGATGCCCCAGAAAGTCTCCCTATCAAATTTCAACTTCCAAGTTTCTTGCCAGTCTAATAGTGGTTGCAATCATTTTTACAAAATAAACTAAGATAATTAACTTTTTTTCTTCTTTTTTTGGCCGTACCGATCTAAACGAAGCCTCTCATGTCCTGCAATCATTTATTGATGAACTCGGGCAGTGGTGCACCAAATGGAGGCTTAAAATTAATCCTGTCAAATCTGTTGCTGTCACTTTCTCTTACCGTTGGAAATTTTTAGGACATCCCGCTCCACTATGATGGCCATCAACTACCAACTGCCTCAAGCCACAAATATATAGGGGTCACCCTAGACCGCCATTTAACTTTCAGGGACCATATTACTGACGTCATAAAACGAACGAAAAATAGAACCAACCAGCTGAGACCATTATTGAACAACCGGAACCTTTCTCTGCCTAACAAAATCCTAATTTATAAAACGTTAATACGTCCCATCTGGACCTATGGTCTAGCAGTCTGGGGGACTTGTTCGGATTTCCAATTCAGGCGTCTTGAGAGTCAGCAAAACATAACCCTACAAAGAAATGTCATCCACACGCCACCATTAGTACGCAATACTACAATTTATAAAGACTTCACCATGGAAACGCCAAGTGAACTCCGTCTATTATGTATAAAAAAATTCTGCAGCCTTTACTCCGACCATTCCAATCCACTAGTCATCGACAGCTTTGCACCTTTTGACTACAGAAGACTCACCAGACCGCGGCATATCAAAGACTTTATGACACCTTCATCTGAATAAACGCCAACTTAACAATATTTGAGTATTTAAATGTGCTTACACATTTGTCTATGAGGTATGATATTATTATGTAACAGACTCAAACAAAATAAACAAAAAAAAAAAAATTATTAAAAAAAAACAAAATAAACTAAGAAGGATCACCTGTATGACAAATCATTCAGTCAACCGCACGCTCATACCTCAGATTGTTGGCCACGCACTGCAGTGGTTAATATATATCGAGAGCTTTCCAACGACTGGCGAAGGATTTTTGTACGATGGTAAATGCCTAAGATACAGTCTACATAGCAACAATTCGGTTGTAAGCGATAATCATCAGAAAATCAAACGTAACGCTTTTCGGTAACGTAACGTAACCAAAATATAACATGAAGTAAGAAACAACGACTACTTACCTCTACATCATACAAAAAAGATTCAGCCGCGAAGAACACGAATCTTTGAAACGAGTAAAATGAACCTTGAAACGAAATCTTGAGAATGAAAAAGCTGAAATCGTCGATAAAACGTCGAAAGCAAGAACAAAATGCCGTTAATGACCCTTCTGATTGAGAAAAAACACGAAAGAATGGCAAATACGAAGGTTAAACCAACAATAAAAGACGGCAAGGGGAAAAATCAGGCGATTTTGTCGGGGGGGGGGGGGGGGGGGGGGGCAAGCCAACTGCACGATAGTTGTTAAGTTATTCTAGAGTGTCATCCTAGAGAAAGGTCAAGTTGTCATATCGTAATTACTATTCCGAAAAAGCTGAGCACGAGTAAAGCTGACTTTTACCGTTCCGAAAAGCGTTTCCACGTTACGGAAAGGCCATATTCGTATACGAGAAAATGAATACGAGAAGTACGAAAACTCTCTACTTTTCGATTCTGTGTGCCAAAGCAAAGAAATAAAATGTAAAAAAAAGTCCAGTCATGCAGCATGACCCCATGAGCGAATTTTTGAAGAAATCTTCGTCATTTCAGTCGCTATTGATCGTGTAGAGAAATTTTAGTTTATGATTTTGATAGATAAACATGGATTTCACAGAGTAAACTCATCAGTTGTGACTACATTTTTTTTTCTTTTTTAACAAGCACCTACTACCTACGTTTTAAACAGCATGGTTCTAGGATTGGTTATACAGGGATACTTCTTCCATAAGAGTAGTTCAATCAGAATTTGGACAATGTTTCAAGCAAATATTACCGACTTTTACAACTAGCGAACGGCATTATTTCGATTTTTGACTGATTTTTTCAACTTTGAAATTTTTGAAAACTTGATACATATTCTTATAGGAAATTTTACGCTGATTCCGAATATACTACATGTTAGTATGCTGAAAAATTATTTCGCACAACAAATCGCAAAAAACAGGTTATTTTGAAATTGTTGACTACATTTTTGAAAATTTCAACCCGAAGATGTAATCCGATCATGCTGGCCAACGAACTTGAACTTTCGTTTTGTGTCCTTAACATTTTAAAATTTGTTTGAAGTTTCTAGCACAATTCTACGGACAGTTATCGTCTGGAATGACACATACATACATACATAAAAAAAGTCCAGTCATGCAGCATGACCCCATGAGCGAATTTTTGAAGAAATCTTCGATATTTCAGTCGCTATTGATCGTGTTGAGAAATTTTAGTTTATGATTTTGATAGACAAACATGGAATCAAATTATTAAAAAAATAATTAGGAGGTACTCTTACTTCCATAAGAGTAGTACAATCTGAATTTGGACAATGTTTCATGCAAATATTACCGATTTTTACAACTAGCGAACGGCATTATTTCGATTTTTGACTGATTTTTCAACTTTGAAATTTCTGAAAACTTGATACATATTCTTATAGGAAATTTTACGCTGATTCCGAATATACCACATGTTAGTATGCTGAAAAAATTATTTCGCACAACAAATCGCTAATAACAGGCTATTTTGAAATTTTTGACTACATTTTTGAAAATTCCAACCAGACGATGTAATCCGATCATGCTGGCCAACGAACTTGAACTTTCGTTTTGTGTCCTTAACATTTTGAAATTTGTTTGAAGTTTCTAGCACAATTCTACGGACAGTTTTCGTCTGGAATGACACATACATATATACATACATACATATATACATACATATATACATACATAAAAAAATGCGTTAAACTTCAGAATATGATTCAGAATAGCCTGAAACGGATTTCTGCATAAAATTTTTTCAAAAATTCACATTCTACAAATTTTGAGGCGAGAGCAATAGCTTAATTTTCTTCAAAAATTCGCTTAAAATGCGTTAAACTTCAGAATATGATTTAAAATAGCCTGAACCGGATTTCTGCATAAAAATTTTTCAAAAATTCACATTCTACAAATTTTGAGGCGAGAGCAATAGCTTAATTTTCTTCAAAAATTCGCTAAAAGAAAAAAAAATTTCAAATGTTCATAAAAGTGGATGGAGATTATGCATGATTTCTCCCTTAATGGAAGAAACAAAAGCTCATGGACATGTGTTTTCTTTATCTCATTTTTCCTATTACATATGGGAGAAAATCTTCTTTTTTTTTTTCATCCTGAAAATAAACACAATGCTTTCCCTATGCTTTTATACTCGAAAGAAAAATCTCATTCGCGCCGTAGGTATGACCTTTCATCTGGATATTTCACAATTTTCCTCCTCACATCCACTCTTTTTATCTTCTATAATTGAATTGGTTGAAGGGATATTTCATTTGGCAAAAGGATTTTTTCATTTTGCTAGAGATTTTACTTTGTAGGGGATCCAGGATTTTTTTCATTTGGTGAAAAGTTTCAACGAATCGGAAAAAGCTGCAGGTACGTATTCTTGTTTTTTAAAATGAAAGTGACGACGGCTGCCAAAAGTATCTTGCAAAATATTACTGTACACCAAGGCGGTTTGTCCGAATCGTAAAATCTTTTAAATATAATCTATGATTTTCGGATAATTAGGTAATCACGCCCCGAAGGTTGATTATTTAAGGTGAAAACAACTGGATTTACTGCTTGAACCTACCACCTATGGCCCATATTCTCGTGACGTCACGCCTGGAGTAGGTTCGCGTTTCAGCCAAAGTCGGCCATGAGACCGCCCTACGTCAATGAATCGCTACTCAACTAACCCATTTCTCACAAGAAGTTTGCCGTCTCAAGGCAACATAATTCGTGGTTACAAGGCCATTTTTCAACAGTTTTGTTTTGAAAAAGTATAATATTGTAGCCATACAAAGTTTCAATTCGACTAAATGTTATAATAATCGTGCCTGCCAGCGCAATAATTGATTGTAGATTGCTGTCAACGATACCAATCTAACGTGAACGAGTTTTTATTTGGACTAGGAGCCTACTAACTATTGTAGTTAATCAGTGTCAGAAAACTAAAGAACTTCATTCGTTTAGGCTTCGAGAATAACTATTAACCTGAAAAATAGTAAAGAAAAGATGGTTGAAAATTCCTCAGGTGTCTGTACTGCTTTGTAGGTACCTAGCCATTGCTCAGGTAGCTTCATCAGCGTTTTATTATAAGTTCGTAGTACCTACTATGCTTAACTGAGGAAGCTTTACTTGTTATATTGAATGAATAAAAGGAGAGATTTGATAGTTTGACAAAGTAAACAAGACAGGTTGTTGTTACACCAAGAAACGAAACTACTTAGGTAGGTAGGTACCTACGTCCTACCAGATTTGCTGTTGGTTTAAAGTGCCTGAACAAAGTAGGTGGGTCGTTGCTTTGCTAACGAATACAACCGCTCATTAGCAAGTTTGTCAAATATCGAATCAGGGAATATGCAACATGAATTAAAAACCAGCTGCAAGGAAAAAACCTTGAAATGCATTCTTCTGAAGGTATGATTTCATAAAGACGGCATTGGCAGTGCAGTTATTGCGCGAGTTTTGCAGTTACACAAACTTTAGGGACAAAAAAGGTAATTAGGTATGTGCCTACTTTCGTTTTTATCAATGAAGTACATGAATAAGTAGGTAATAATATACGGAAAGTATGTATAACTTCCCTCTAGGTACTTACCTTTCCACATGTGATACATACTTACTATACCCGCCTAACAGAGCTCTCATAGCACACCCTTCAGAAGACCACTTTCACAGTACTCTAAAGATTTTTAGTTTCAATTGATTCAAAGAACAGTTCTAAAACTAGATAGGTAATCCACAACATCTTCGCGGCTGATGTCTGGAACATCTAGAACACTTGTATGTCAACTCCCCAACACACATTTCATATGGATCTCTACCCCACGGATTAAATCTTGCGTTCGTAGCGTTTGAGGTCATTACCTGATAATAACTTGATGTAATTTGCATACAATGTATCACCTTGCATATTACAAAAAATAATGAAAATATTGACAAGGAACTAGGTAAGACTATGTTATGCAGATGTCCAGCTGGGGCTACAAATGGCGCATTTTCGCATAGTTCACTCGTCACCATGACAACAATGTGAAATAACTTCGACTTTGCCTTGCCTAGATGTAATGATGCGCTAGTGTCCAAGTCACGATAATATCACCCATACTCGGGATCACGAGTTCCAGTTAGTTAGCCCAGCCGAGAGCACGTGTTTTTTGCGAGCACCGTATTGATTTAGCAGGGTCGTATTGTGAATTTCGTTTCAGTTTTTGTTTTTTTGTGGCTGCTCTTTGATTAATTCTCAGCAATAACAATTTTCATACATTTATAACGGGTAGGTTTCTGGGAAAAGGTCATTTTCGCGAGTTTGGTTGGTGATTTGTTGTTTACCGAAGGGAAAGGACTCGACTGAATACCGTATTCCTTAGTCAGAAGCACTTAAAGAGCCGACCGGTGTCACGTCGAGTAATTGCAAATACCTACGAGAGTGTCGACCTCCGGGTTACATCAGGTAATTCAATTACCTTGACGTAATCACAACCAAACTCCAAAATTGAGACTGCATTTTGAAGGAACATACAAATGTTTTGGATTTACAGGTGCATTACAGGTCGCAAGAAATTGCTAACAGCCAAAAAACTATATTGCTCAAAAAAAAAAAAAAAAAAAAAATTAATAAGAGAATTGACAGTATAGAAGAAAATCTAGCATTATCTGAAAAAAATAATACGAAACAGAACCGGCAAACGGACAACAATAACGATCTTATTCTCATAACGTTTTAGAAGGGAAAGAAAACATGAATATTCTCAAGAGGAAGGTGATGGACATTTTTAGAACGGAATTAAATTGCGTTCTTGAGGATTATAAAGTTATAGGTGTAAGTCGTTTAGGCACCATCCAAACTTCGAGAAGTAGACCAGTTCACATTCATTTTGTTAATAATTTCTCTAAATCTAAAATATGCCAGAATATTTACAAGTTTAAGGGATCCCAATTTAATAGGTACATCCGAGTTCAGGACCGCAGCCTGGAGAAAACAGAAGAAGACGGGACTTTAGGAAGCATTTCATGCCCAAGTTGTTTCAAGCAAGAAAAGACGGGAAGCATGCCGTCTTGATTGAAGATGAACTACTGGTTGATGGAGAAAAAAAAAACTCATCATTCACTATGGACGAAGTAAGTTGGAGGATTCTTCATCTACCGGGTCAGAAGTGGAGATTAATCTGAATGCTCCTCCTCCGTCCTCTCCCAACGTTTCCAGAAAATAGATCAAGAAGAAGATGAAAATCTACAAGAGATAGAACGAACATCAACACCGCTTTGGAAATTTCGGCAATGACTCGGGATTATTATTGAAATTTGGCAGTGGAGTGTAGGCATTATTGATTGTGATGTATGTTAACTATGCAGTGCTATTTTATTATGCGTAAATTATGTAGACCTATATAAGCAATTATTTGATATATCATACGTAAAAGTCTAACATTGTTTGTTGAGGCAGAAATGAAGGCAAGATATCATGTGCTATTTTTTAATATGTATTTAAGGAACTCCTTGTAATACCTACAGGTTATACAATAAAATTGAATTGAATTGAATTGAATTATACTCGGGATCACTTAATACATTGTACAGCAAATAATAATGGCACATGGCGCTTGGTAATGGGGCTTGTAAGCACAGCGATCGATGTTCGCAAGGCGAATTTATTCTTAATTGTCAAATACTATGTTCCCGTGCTATTTGATTAACGGTTATTGATAGGAAATTTTTTAAATATTTCATGTAGAAATAGATGCAGTTTTGAGGTTCTACTTCACGGTCGCCATATGCATATTTCCAATTTTTATAAAGGCCTAACATAAGAGTAATGTTGAATGGCCTATCATTCAATTTCAAGAAGAGAGGTGAGGTAAGAGTGAGGACTTCCGTCTGGGGGGTGAAGCACTTGGCGGCGGTCGGCTCCTTTCGTGAGCAATCGGAAACAATCGTCATTGGCTTCACAAGAGCAGCATAGTTGCCAACACTACGGCATATATTTGTCCATTGATCTTCGGATTTTCAGAAACTTGTCCGTAGATCTTCGGACTTTCAGAAATCTACTGATTATTATCTCCTATCGCACATATACTTGTTTTTCCCTCAATTAAATCGGTAATTTCGAAAAGGAACTCATCTCCAAAAATGGAAACTTACATCAGAACATTTTAAAATTATAAATTTATTCAAACATGTGAAAAAGATGTTGTTATGCTTATGAATTTATTCAAACATGTGAAAATGATGTTCTAGATATAAATGAGCATACAGAATTTCAAAATTTCCAGAAAGTCTGGGCTTCAATTTTGAGAGACGAAACCTTTTCGAAATTTAACGATTTAGTCCTTATGCAACCAAATTCCCGAATATAGTCGGTAATGATTAGTATCAAGTTTTTTTTAAAAATATATATTTAGTGATACATACCTATTTTTTAACACATACTTTTACCTAGATATATCTGTTAACTGGAATTGAACCGATATACTCCAGTAAGAGTAAAATATATATTAAAAAAACAGTTTTTGAGTCATTACAGTTAGTTTTTTTTTTCTCTCTCAAAAATTCGTTTAAAAAAATCAAAAGAAACGGTAAAAAATTGTTTAAAATTTTAAAAATTCTTAGCTTAGCAGGTTATTATTTAGAATAAGTTGTTTGTCATAACATACGATGGTTGACTTTTCTTTGCACACTACGAAATTACTCTTGTACATTACGAAAATTCAGTGATCATCTTGCATGATTGGAACCAACTTTTTCTACAATTTTTGTAGAAAATTAATGGCTCCACAAATTGTAAAATCAAAATTTTCTTCATTCACTCGTAAACGAGTTCCACTATCCGCTTTACAAGCAGATACCATGTTACATGGATATGTCTTTGATTGGGGATTTCATAACGGTTGTCCTCGACTGTTGTCAAGAGGATGAAAATGTTTCCTATGGAGTGGAGTAAATGATGCAATTGCTTTAAGTTAAGAATATTGTAACCGGCTTATTAAAATTGTTTATAGTCCAATCAACTTAGTTTTGGAATGTAGCCAAGTACGTAAGGAGGGGGAAATTGGTAGCTTGAGATGTGAACATTTATCACATAAATCAAGCGCTTTCCAACGAGTGGCGAACGATTTTTGTGCGATGAAAACTGCGGGAGTTCCATTCCCCTAGCAACGGCTGGGTTGTACGTGAAAAACACTGAAATTGTGACACAAATTTTGCGTACAGCTCTTCGATGAAATGGGAAACAGGCTATTATAACCTCAATAGAACCTAAGAAATAGAAACCTTTCTTTGAGCGCGGCCGATTGTTTCCGAGTGCTCACGAAAGGAGCCGACCGCCGCCAAGTGCTTCACCCCCCAGACGGAAGTAGAGTGAGGGGATCCATCGATATCCCCCCAAATGACAAAACAGAAAACCCATCAATAATATTCAATTCATTTGTTGGAGCCTGGTCCAGTCTAGGGATGTTGTCCAAGATGTTGGCTATGATTTCCAAGTATAAAAGCCTAGAGCCAGTCTTATTTGGAAATACCTTACAGTTACCAACGAAAAACTAAAAAACCAAGACAGTCTGCTTAACTTGTTTTATTCAGAAAGAAATCAATCCTAGGCAATAAAAGTTGCCTATTAATTGATACATGATAGATAACCAAAAAATATCAAATTTTGTATTTGCACAAATCAAATTAACTAAAGCCTTGAATGAAAATATAAATCTGAAATTTAGAATTTGTTATAAGAATTTATTTAATTTTAATAAGTTACTAAAGCATTAAAGCTTCATTGGAAGAAGAACTCCTAATGACAATAAATAGAGATGGAAAATATATTAGCTAATTATACTAATAACTTCATCTACGTTCATAAGTTATATGTTGTACAAAAAAATTTGAATATATTACTAGTTCAAGAGGAATTTTTGTTTTTCACCTACAGGTAAGTAAGGTATTATGCGCCGATGGTATCGGTATCGAGAATCGGGAATCGATTTTTTAGGTATCGGTATCGGGAATCGATAAATTTTGGTATCGACTCATCTCTAATCAAAAGGGTTCCAAGACGAGACGTTCGCGAACAATCAATTTGAGTCACGAGACTCTAGACCCTGACCAACTAATCTAAATTCTTACTAAGGGATTGACTACTTGATGTTATGTATTTTTGAGATGCGAGCGTAACGAGCATCCAGACCACTTATCTAATCAGAAAACCGATCTGTGTAAAATCTCATGGGAATGTCACGTAGTGGGTAGTCGAACTAAACAGCAAGGGGGTCTCAAGTCTCGTGTCTCAACTAGATTGTTTGCGAAGGTCTCGTGGGTACCAATGCCTGCAGTATCGAATCAAAGGTATCGATACCAGTATCATAGATACCCAGCTACTAGTCACGGATTACATTAACTTATTTTTTTCGTATTGTACGGTTACTTTGTTGAATAAACTCAATTTTTCCTCCTGAAATGCTTATATTTTTACAAACACCCTAGGAAAGGAAAACATTCTTGAAATTTAACCTGTTTTTTTTTTTTTTTTTCATCATGTAAAATGTACCATAGGCATAAAAATGTGGTTATACATGTAGCTCAGGAATATAAAATGTACTGTCTGAAGAAAAAATCATCAAATTTAATACAATGAATGTCAGGCACATATTTTTCAAGGAGAAAAATGAGGGATCGCAATCACTTAGGAAGTCCAATTTTCCCATTCTGTTTTCTGTCCCTCGTCAGATTTGAACTCCTCTTTTGAAAATAATCTTCTCAAGAAACGACGATACACAAATATCTCCGAGCTTCCTTATAAAGTTCAAGATCGGGTAGGTAGGTATCGAATAAAAGTATCGATCTAGTATCAAATCGAAACCAAACTATCGATACCAAGTAACCCGGTATCGAAAGAAACGTATCAATGCCAGTATCATATCAGTAGTATCACAACACCCCTAAGGATGAAACATGTAACTATTTGATAAACAGTATAGCATTTTTCGATTTAATTAAACCTTTTACCAAATAAATCAAACCTTTTGCCAAATGAGTTAAACCTTTTTACCAAAGTAATTCATCCTTTTCTCAAAATAATTAACCCTTTTCCCAATAAAATTGGACTGTTTTCCAAAATTATTAAACCTATTTCCAAAACAATTGAACCACTTTCGAGAAAATATGGAATTGTATTGTGAAACAGTTTAGTTATGAATTGGGAACTACAGAAAACCTAATGTATAACAAAGGCGTACAATCGGTGGGTCAACAATGTACCAAATTACAGTTAATGTAGCTGTTCTCCATTGGCTGCAGCGGGCAACAGAAGGAACATGTCTGTGACGTACCTCGTTCACCCAGGTTTGAGGGGTTACTGTACTGTACTGCACTTTACTGTACTTTACTGCACTGTACTTTACTGTACTGTAACACTGTAGGTAGCTGTGCTCATTGTAATTACCTGCGGAAGAATGTGCTCCTCTCGGCCGCTTAAAACTCCGTTTCTTTCTTACATGCTGATTACCGACAGCAGATTCTGATGAGCTTCATTCACTTTCAATTACTGTTCTACGCCTTCACCCAAAAACAAAAATAGAATTCGAGCTAGAATCGCTAGCACTCATTTTAACTTTCATTCGAATCGAACAGTACAGGAAGAAAGAGGTAAACGGCTAGGAGAAACGGTGATCAAACACTGTTGGGGTGGAGGAATATCCACAAAACTGCAAAGTTATATCCCTTCCGAGTGACAGGTATTACTCAGAAGGAATTCACCAGTGGCATCTAAGGCGGGAGTTGCTCACTGACTTTATTCTGGTTGTTATGTCGTTCATTTCTTTCTATTACTTCCCTTCTTTGCTAGAAGTTTAATAGTTTCGGGAAAAGGTTTAATTATTTTGGAAAAAAGTTTACATTTATTGGGAAAAGGGTCAATTATTCTTGGAAAAGGATGAATGGTTTTAGCAAAAGGTTTAACCCTATAGGCAAAAGGATTGATTCATTTGATAAAAGGTTTAATTAAATCGGCAAATGCTATATATGAACTGACCGCAATTATTGTCTACTTTCACGAATCAACTTTGTATTCCGCAGTATGTTGAATTTTCATTAGGGCCTGACATAAATCTCACCAAGGAGGTAGGCAGTATAAATCTCGCCAATGGGGTGGGCAGTATAAATCTCGCAGCAGCCATTGGGCCTGTCGGGCCACAATGAGAGCTTTGTCAGAGTGCAATGGTAGGCCTGTCAGGGCGAAACGGGCCCGTCAGGCCGAAATGGCGAAGGGTTGGCAGGCAAAGCCTGGGGGGGGGGGGGGGGGGGGGGGGTAGTTCAATTTGAAATGATAAGGAACTGCATTAATTCCCGAAACCCAAGTTCTTGGAAACAGGGTTACGATAGAGTTATAGTGGTTGAATGAGTGGCAGATGGAGGATAACGAGGTGGCGAAAGGGAGAAGTGGAAGAGGAGGGGGGTATTAATTCCTCCACTACAAGGAAAGTGCGGTTGGACGGGGGTGGTGGAAGAGGATGCGAATGGAGATGAAGAGGAGGAGGGAGAGGAAGGCGGAGTACCATAATTTCGGCGCCGACCCTCTTCCTCACCCCCCATAAAACTCCCCTCGACGGCCCTGCACCCCCCATAAAACTCCCTTGTTCTCCCTCCACCCACCCTCGGCGGATCTTCCCATTTCACCCCCTTCCCCGCCGGTTCTTCAAGGTCCTCATTGTTTTGGGCCTCCTCCAGCTGGAATTAGCGACGACCGGTTTCGAGGGAGCGCTGCCAACTCGGAGCCTCGAGCGCCCTACATTTCGGGTTCGGAGCCCCCCGCTACATCGGAGCCCTCGTTCCCTGCGACATCCGAGCCCCGACGTTTTGCGCGTGAGCCCTCTGAGCTGAGCCAACACGAGGGACGTGACCGTGTTAACAAGGATCGTTCCCCAAGCGAAGAACCAACAGGACTGAATTGTAATACACCCCCTCATCGCTGAGTAGTTCTGAATAGAGAACATTCCTAGAACTACACTATCATGTGATGTAAAAGAAGAAGTTTTAATAAAAATTCCAGTCACGCAGCGTATTGAGCGATTTTCTTAAATTACAACCTTTGGCATTAGGTATATAATATGATATTGTATTGAAATTTGAGCAACTTAAGTTTAAAAAAAAAAAAACACAGTTTGCGAAAGCAGAACCAACTTTTCGAATCGGTGAGCTGGAGTTCTGGGTGGAGCCCGTCATTTCATTTCATTCGTCTCCCGTTGTCCCAGAGAGGCTCCCTATCAATTTTCAACATCCTACCGTGAACAGGAGAGATCATTATATATTACGGTCATTATATATTAGGGCTCGTGGTCAGCTGATCCTCATCAAAGTCATCGAGGCGCAAGTTCCGACATGGTAATACATCATAACAAAATTCGGTCCAGATCCGGGATTGGGACCAGCGGTTCCGGAAGAGTAGTGAGCACAAAATATTGTCTATAAATATATATATATATATATATATATATATATATATATATATATATATATATATATATATATATATATAGGGGGAGGTACTCTTCCCCCTGTTGTGTGCTCTCGGCTTCTACGCCCAAGGCTACGATGTATGTGGTCATCCTGGTTAAGGGACCATTTGTTGGTGTAGTCTCAGGACTGGTGTGGCAATGATGGCCTAAGAGTAAACCCTAAAACCACGCTTGTAACCTTCTCCAGGAAAAGAGATTTGAGGGGTCTTTCCGAGCTTCTCTTCCCCTCGTCTCTTCAACTCCAGGGTGCCCTTTCAGCGTGAGATCAAATATCTTGGTGTATACCTGGATGCAACACTCACCTGGAACAGACACGTAACATATATTGCAAACAGATGCAAAGGAGCCCTTATGTGTGCTAAGCGCGCATGCGGGAAACTATGGGGACTACAGCCGAGGATGGTCCTGTGGCTATACACTGAAATTGTTAGACCCATACTAACGTACAGCACATGCAAAACCCACACCAGCATCCAACGACTGGCCTGCTTAACCAACCCTGTGCAGTCTATGCGAGGAGACAGACGAAACAGTATCCCACATAATCTTCGAGTGTCCTCCACTCACCTATCGCAGATTTGAACTCTTTGGGGCACAAACCCCAATGATGTCTATTTGAAGCGAACTATTTCATTTTCAATTAATTCAATCAATTCAATTTCGATTAATTCAAAGGACTCACATCCCTAACCAGGGCTGAATCTCTTTGATTAAACGCAAAACTCTCAGAAAAGTACTATAAACCACCAGGCTTCCGTGCTTGGGGCCCAAAATAAACCCAACCTGAGAGTTTTCCTATACATCTACATCTACATTGTAAACGTGTTCTACACCCTCTGAAACGTCAAGAAAATGCATCCTCACCCTCAAATGCCGCCGATCGGAAAGTAAAATCTAGCGGTTCAAAAGTCTGAAATTATACAATTTGACAGTTGAACTTAATGACCAAAATAGAGATTTTTGACTTATTAAAATGAAGCTCTGCCATAAAGGACACCCATGCGCTAAAAACTGCATAAATTCGTCTTCATCAGGCATGGATGCCCTACGTTGGAGCGCGTTCACTAAGAGTTTATGAACAGACTTGCAACATGTTACGAGCAAGACGGTCACCACATGACCGATGTTATTTTTAAGGTTTGATTTCTTAAATGGCATACCTAGTACTGGCTGTAAGAATATGAAAAAATAAATTGTTTATGTTAAAAAATAAATGTGTACTACTCATTTAAAAAACGTCAGGTTCCCGTGGACCACATTCTACAAGAGTCCTCAATTCGTTAGGTAGGTACTACTTAAGTATTAATTTATTTTTCACTATCTAGGAACAGTATTATATAATATAGTTAACTTATGAACGGTATAATTAATTTATCACTTTCTAGGAACATGATTATATGTACTATAAGGAAATCCTTATATAAAGATTCCCTCATAGAAAATATGAGAAAGGTAGGACATCGATTTCCTAGAAGGGAATTATGATTGACTTGAACGTCTATTTGGTTGAGTGGTAAGGAATGCTAGAAAAATTGAAAGGGTGTCATTAATTACTTGTATTTTGATTCAAATTCCCTACCTAAGAATTCGAGCGACCTCATAAATTGCCCAGCATGGATATGACGAAGTGAGGATACGAAATCCTCTTGAAAAGCACTTATGGTTCACTATCGTGCAGTATATTGGCAGTTTTGCTATATGGGACCACTACTCAACTGGGATAGGGAAAAACAAAGGAAGGCCGCACGCACCTTTGGGTGAAATTAAATCACTTCAACAGTTATTTTAATTTTTATAAAACCCACTCAATTTTTGAGAAAAAGAAAAGGCTTGAAAGGCGAAACTAGACTGACTCTTCCTTACCAGACAGTAGGTACACAACATGTCCCGCTGTGCGCGTCCCTGCCGACCTGAATTTCAACTAGCGTCAACTGGCAATGGAAATGAGCTCCCTGATGGGTGGATGAGTTCTGCATTTATTCAATAATCGCTAGTTTCCTTGTGGTGTAGTGGATGTCATAACATACTACAAAAATTTCACCCTTGAGGGGAAAAACAATAGATCATGGATATGTCAAAGTTGTAGACATTACTTTACACTCTATAGGGATGTTGGGAAAGTAAAAATGGACATTACTTTCCACTCTGTTGGGATGTAGGGAAAGTAAAAATGGACATTACTTTCCACTCTGTTGGGATGTTGGGAAAGTAAAAGTGGACATAATTTCCACTCTGTTGGGATGTTGGGAAAGTAAAAACTCCCTCGTTACTTTCGTTCCATGCTAAAACAGAAGTCTAAGTCGGTTGTTGAGGAAGGCGGAATTATGTACTTCATTGCGGTAGTACCTCATTGATTTCTACCTAGCCTTCACTTTTTGAGTTTTTGGCAACTTCAACTTAACGTCACCCGTTACCGTAGTCTTGAGGAAGCAAACGAAGATGCAGAGAGAGCTCTCAGAGCAGAGAGCTAACCCAAATGGAACCGGGAGAACGGTTGCCTTAACCCTTTCCGGACGAAACCCGGTCAGGACCCGGCTAGGCAATATCCGCATTTGGACGGAACATTTTGAGAGAGGGATGTCTCACAGGACGAACGCCGGTCCCTGCTCGGCGACCTTGTTACCTCGTAGGGGTCGAATGCCGGTCACTGCTCGGCGCCCTTTCTTGTCTTCACAGACGAAACCCGGTGGTAGCTTGGTATTTTTTAAATATTGGGGGCAATTCAGTAGGTTTTACTGAAGGTTTTGACAATAGATCGCAGCACTTTATTGATAAAATGAACCCATTGGGAAGGAATATGAGAAACCTTTCTGTGACTGGTTACTACTTGAACTTCGACTTTTTATCATTATTTTCTCACTGTATCCATTGTACCCAGTTTTCTGTGTTTAGTAATTGCGCTTTTTCAGTTCGTAAGTGGTTTTTTCGTCATGAACGATGAACAAATTGAAAGATTGTTACTTCAAATGGAAGAGCAAGACGACCAGATGGAAGAGAATGAAAATTTCGTCCAAAATTTTTCATAGTTTTTGTTCTGGGGAAATGATTACAATAAAAAAAAAATAATAATAATAATAATAATAGGTAATCTGTGCTTTTATTTGATGAATATGTCTTCAAACGTGATGTACCGTTTTTAGGTGACCTATTGCAAAAAGCTTATCGTCCTTGAAAGATATAATGGCGTGTAATAAGTCGTCCTGTAAGGTACATGCATAATGCCGGTCCCTGACCGGGTCCCGTCCTTGTGGACACGATCGGAATTCAACTTTCGACCGCAAAGGGTTAATTTTGATGTCACGTTAACGGTGGTTGGGGAACGCGATATTCCCCCCCCCCCCCCCCCCCCCAGCTGTCTTGTTGTCTACTGGTTGACTAATCAATTTCTTCATTTCGATATGAAACGCCGATTTTCAATCCTGAATTCGAATTTTATGTTAGTTTCAATACAAATACGGGCTAATTTCTCATTTTTAGTTTTCAATTCGTAAACAGGGGATGGATAGTAAGCCTCAAGTGTGGAACACCGCAGTTTGGTTGCACTTATAGGTCATTAGTCGTTAGGAACTTCATGTCTTTGGTTTTCCGTTGGGTAAATTATCAACAAGTATGAAAAAGTATTTATCTTTGTGACAATGAAACAGGGTTTCACCTGACAAAATCATCAGTGAAGGCAGCACTTCACGCAATGTTCACGAGCAAATAGCTGAGAGTTCAGGTAAACTAAGAACAAAACTGCGAAGAAGTAGTGTCTTAAAACTCAGTTTTCTCATTTGACATATGTGAAATAATAATAGAAACAAGGCTCTAATCGACCAAATAGAGACTATGTGCACAAGAACAGATTTTTTCGATCGTGATGAAGGCTAGTAACGCTAGACTTCAGATGGCACATTCGGTTTCTAAGCGACTTGAAACGTAAAATAACCAAGTTTGAGGGGTGGTCAAAAACCTACCCGCTACATCAACATAATTAGTTGGTAATGAGGCATTTGAAAAGAAAAACTATTATATTTACTTCTGCGGTATTCGAGTAATTTTGACCAGTAGTGCTACATTTACAGGAAGGTTATGCATGTGTCGTGTGCCTTTAGGTCCCCAAACGGGTGACGTTAAATGAGCCATTCTAACGTACGACGATGCTAACGTCCCCTCAAGGTCACGTACTCTTGGGTACGTTAGGGTGACGTTAGTGGTCACCAAAAACTCTCTAATAAATAATAATCTAAAGTGCCGGGTCGTCACAAATGTTGGTGTCGTTACGCAAATTTTAGAATGACCCCCAGCCCAAAAACATACTTAATTATCCGTGTTAAAATTGCGTGACCCGGGTTCGATCCCACGTTCGGGCCATTCGTTTTTTTGCATTCGAATCCAACCTCCGAAACATATTTTTAAACGTCATTAATATAAATGTTTTAAATCGTACTTTAAAACGTCATTTTGATCTATTCGTCTAAATAATCCGTATTTTACTAAGGGATAGACTACTTGATGTAATGTATTTTTGAGATGCCACGAACCAGGCCACGAAACTATACAGATCATTCTGACCTCGTATTCGTCCAACTAATCTGAATTTTTATTAATTTTTTACTGAATTTTTACTAAAAATTTTCTAAATGAAAATTTGAAAATTTACTAAAGTTTTACTAATTTACTGAATTTTTACTATTTAGTAGGCAAGTGATAGAGCTACCTTACCGCCACCGAAATCAACAGGGAAGACTTTTGGAAGCGTCAGCATCCTCTTCTACCATCTCGCTGCTCGTGGGGATTTTCTCGAACTAATAACTTCAAGTTTGTTACCGCTAGAGAGCATAAGGTTCCAAACGCGAGATTGGCAAAATGTTGAAATCTTTTCAGAATGCCTCAAAACGGATTTCAATGAGGACATTTTTCAATAATTTTGATTTTAACATTTTCCGAGCCATATCAATTGCTTGAAGTAATTTACGTTAGCACATGCGGAGGGTGGAGCAATGATTTGAGAAAAGAAAAATGAAATTGGTAGGGTACAACCTACAGCCTAACACAAAAATTCCCAGAACATGTAATTAAAACCTGATCATAAATAGACCTTGTTCTCGGAGTACACTTTCGTTCATAAGCAGGAGCTAATAATGATGCAATCAGGTAGAAATTAACATGAATAATTAAACCATTGTCTCCCAAAGGTGACAGGGGTCTTTGAGAGTAGTTCTTATTAGCCGAGATCACAGAGTAATTAAAGGAGGAAACTGTGTACTACGTCACAAGTTCGTCAAACGTGACCCATTCCCGAGCCTGCGATATAACGGGACTGAATATATCAAAACCTCGATTCAGGTCATCAGTACTCCTCCGGCTGGCTCATGTTCATGAACAGGTACTCCCTTTAACGGGTTGGAGAAGTTGATCTAAACCATCATGTCGTCATTACCATCTTTACCCCCATATATGAAGCAGCAAAACCTAATATAAACCTCAAACATGCAAAATGCTAATGTTGCGATTTGGGTTCGACATGGTGGTGGTGATCGGCTCTCCGGCTTTCAAGGGAGTACCCTGGTTTGGAGATGAGTTAGTCTGGGGAGACGCAATCACCCCAAACAAACTCAAAACCAAAAAAACCAAACAAAAACACCACACTAAAAAAATCAATATCAGGTTGAGCTCGGGCTCGGCGGTCACGCGTCACGGTGGTCCGCTGACTGATTCGAGGCCGTCTGAAATGCCGACGAAAACTGACTACAAGGCGGTGTTCCGGAACCTTGTACTAGTGGAAATTGACCCCCCGGGAAATCCGAGCTGATCGTACAAGACGCAAATCAAACATTTCAGTTTTCGGGTGTTGTAACAACCTAAATTATGGGCTCAGTAAGAAAAAAAAAAAAAAAAAAAAATTGGGTGAAACTAGACCCCAAATGGGGTAGAGTGCCACCAACCGCTCTTTTTTATTTCAACCCGTTGCCGAGATATAATTTTGTAAAGTTTTTTTTTTTCTACAAAAACACGTTTTAGACCATAAAAACCTCATTTTCTCCACTATCGTTACACTTTTTTCAATTTTTGACCTCATACCTGAAATCAGCGTTAAATTTCGTATAAGAATATTGTTCTCTGGATCTTCAGAAGTTCAATTCAAACGTGAGACAATTATAAAAACCAAGTTTCCTGAAAATCTTTGAAGTTGTACTGTCTCCCAATAAATAATCTTGAGACTTATTAAACCTCACAAATTTAGTCTTCATTTAAAGAGCTTTCAAACGATGGAGTCGCTTTTGAAATTTCCTTTCAAATTGGTGCAGTTATTTAACCTGGAAGATGAAAAACGTGTTACCTTTTGTTGTTTTTTTCTTGATGGACGGGCTGCGATGAGAAAACAAATAAAAACTCGGCAACGGAAAAAACCAACGCGTTGATGAGAGACAGAGTTCAACTATTCAATGAGATTAGGAAGTCTTCGTCGTTTTTTACAGCCTCCGTGTTTTTATTTGTTTTCTCATCCCACCCGTCCATCAAGAAAAAAAAAAAAAAAAAAAAAAAAACGCCGCAAATTATTTCACAAAGGTTTATTATTTTTTCAATTGAGTATGATCGTAGTTTTAGTTGGCTTGCGTACGTCATAAGGCCCGTCCAGACTCCTCGGCGTGTCCTATTTCCAGTTGCCACAACCTATACTTCTATAATTATATACGCATGTTTATATTTCTCGATTTGAGCTCCTATCTATTCAAATAGTTATTGCTTTAATAATATCATTATCTAAGTACGTACGAAAAGTCGAGAGGATATGTTATTAAATATGCGTAGGAAAAGCATTGGTATTAACACACAAATGTGACCTTGAAAAAACATATATTCATGCCTCGAAGGAACGCTGTACCCACCTCATGGTGCCGCGGTGTATTATATGGGTATAACACGTAAAAGTAATAAATATCCATTCTCCTACACCCCTCTGCTACGCCCCTGGTCACTCCAGCCACCACAAGGTGCCGCAGCGCCTCCTCTCACTCCACCCCCCGCTCACCCCCCTCACCACCCACCGTGACCCCCTGCCAAGCGTGCAAGGCGTGCGTCTAACACGTCTAACACTCAAAGTCTCGAAAAATACACTTTTTCGCCCGTTTTTGGCCCATAGCATCTATGCGAGTAAAGCGATCGGGATGGTTAAACGTTAGGACCAACTAGACCCCAAATGGAGTCTATGTGCGAAAGAACGGGTTTTTTAAGTAAATTCTTAGGCCTTTCATGGCCCGGACGGCGGACGGCGAACGGCGGACGGACATTTCAAATTTGGATTCTACGCACCTTGAAACGTAAAGTGACAAAGTTTGAGGGGGGGTTATAAAAATTTTTTGCTACACGATCACATAGGCTTATTATTGGAAATAATAAACCAAAATGTCATGGAAGGCTCCGCCTTAAGAAGATGAAACCTCACTCTGTGATAAGACAGAATTGTCCATATTCATAGTTCATAATTATGTTAATTTAGTTTTTATCGTTTAGTCTCGAATGTAGTTAAGTTTACTGTACAATACAGTCAAATCTCGAGAAAATGTGATGTAAACCGCATTTTTTAAGCAGTATTTTATATTTTAAATAGCCAAGTAAGTCTAAACGGACGCATTGATGTGCTACATCGTGCCAAGTTACATCAATCAAACTTTTAGGAAATTGAGATTAAAGGCTGGAGGCAACAAACTTAGCATCATCAAAATTGAGAGCTGTTCAATTGTGACGAGAGAAGAGAGAAGAGAAAGATTTTTTAATTTAATATTATACAAGACAATTATCCTAACAAAAATACATATTGGATAATATAGCCCGTCGGTAGGCTGAGCCTGTCTTGACGAGCCAGAGCCGCTTGACAAACATCCAGATCATAATTTCTTAACAAAAATGTAGTGCGCTGTCTTCATTTACAAACATAATATTATTTTTGAAAGCAACCATACGTTCGATTGCACCGATAACAAATAACTCCAAATAACATGCAATCTTCTATAGACAAAACTAAACATAAATACTACTGAGCATGTTTTCAGCGTTGTTTGTCCTACTTGAATCAACCAAGTGAAAATAAGCCTCTTGTAGACTGAACGACTATAATTTTCTGGATGTTTGAGATCTCCCGGTAAGGAATTATAAATCAAGTGAACCGAATATTGTTATATACAGCTCATTTTCTTTTTCCGAAATAATATCGTTGTTTGGACTTAGGCGTTGTGACTGACGTCCGTTCCATGCTAAAACGTCACGCTTATAATTATTATGGTTGAACGGTTGATGAATATTTCATTGGATCCATTCGCGTGCTTGTGTGGTAGACGCACGTTTCAGATGACGTAATTAATTGTATCTGCTATTCCTCTCCTTGTTTGGATAACACAAGCCTTAATTACATTTAAAATTCGAAACGCTGCAAATTATTAAATAAAGGTTAAGTATTTTTTCTGTTTAGATACACCATCCGCATAAATCAGTGTAGTTTTTCCCTTGCTAATAAATCAATACTTTTGGAAGGTAGGGGTGCTATCTAATGGATCATATTTTTTCAGTCACTATCACTTAGGTATATTACTTTAGAGTTTAGATTTTATTACGTTTGGAGAAACACGTCGAGAGATGAACAATTTTTCGTCTCAAAAATCAAAATTTCTACGCGTGTTTTAAGTTTTAGACCATTCTGAACAACTTTCGTTCCGTGTCTGTCTGTGTGTGTTGAGGTCTTTCGTGTGTTCGCAAACCCTTGTAACACACTTAATTGCCACAACTTTCAACCGATTTAGATGAAATTTTCATGGAATGTATGAGTTATGTATTAAATGTCCCCCAAATCAATACTTCACTCTGGGCATGTGCTAACAAAAATTCCATCAAGCATCATTTTCTCACGCCCTAGTCGTTCGATCCCGCTCAAATCTGGAGGATAGTTGGGAGAATACGATTTGATCAACCCATACCAATTTCAACAAGATCGTACCATAAGTAGAAGCTGAGCATGGGTGAATATGTGTTCCTGGTAACAATCTTAATTTCCAGAGTTTTCGTCCGATTTTTATGAAAGTTTCAGGGAATTTTGTTAGCTAACGTTGTCAGATATTCCGACTTATAATCAGTAAGAGCAGTCAAAATGGAATAGGATTAGTTGAATTTCAACCTATTCCTATGTCCAAAAGTATTTTAGCTGTTCACGATCGAATTGACCGTCTTTTTATTAGTTTATCGTGCTGTATTCCAGCTGTTTCCATTTGATTAATTGAAATCAATTTGGCCAAAATCTAACGATATAACTATTATTGTATTGAACGTTTTTGAGAATTTGCATTTAAAAAAGTCATCTTTTTAGAGATGGACAACGCAACAATGACCACTACAACCCTTTGGTGAAAGAAGGATTCCAGATCCCCGAAACCGTCCGTCTATCCCGCCCTCGTCACATCATGGACATTATCAGAAATTAAAAATATTATCTAATCATTTCACAAGTAATACTTTCATTTTCATTTAAATAACATTTTAATTGTACATCTACAACCATGGTTGTAGATACATTTGAGAAAATAATGACTGTTTGTGCACTAATTCAATGAGGAATATTTACTGTAAAATAGTCTCAAACAATAAAGAAATTAAAAAAAAAAGAAAAAAAAAAAAAAATTGAATGAAAGTGATACCGAAACATTAACCCGACCCCAGCCGATGTGTGATGTGATAGTCAAATTTCCAAGGGTCCAGTAGTTAAGTCTCATACAGCGGACGGACGGATGTTTTTTTTTCTTTTTTTTTTTTCTTTTCAAATTCGGTTTTTGGAAACATCGTAGGTACATTTAAACGTTAACTTAAAATTTTGAGTCGTTCAATAATTTTTATAAGTAAGCTACTGTGATTCTTTACTGAATTCTCCACTGTTGCTATGAACGTCAGAAATCGCGTGGAAAACTGTGTGGAAAACTTTGTTTTCTCATGTTAGCGAAGAAGTAAGAAAGAAAAATATTGTTTGGGTTGACAATTATTCACAATGCTGAATGCGACTAAAATGTCCAGCAAAATTACGGTTTCATTAATTGAAAATATTGATAAAAAATCAAATATTGATCAAAATCAATCATGTTTTATTAATCAATTTTATGATAAAATAAAATAAATAAAAAAACCTTTCCGCACTACTGGAAATCCTAACGCGTCAAAAATCAAGTGAACGTTTTCTTTAATTAGTTACAAAATTCATGTAATACAGAAGCAATTTATTTTCTATCCCCATATTTAAGCAGCTTGACGTTTTTGTGCACCAGTAAATCTTTGAACAACGCTGGTGACGAAAAACCTGAATAAAAGCTGCCTATTTATTTTAGTTTTCTATTATATATATATATATATATATATATATATATATATATAAAATTTGTTTTGAGATGCCAAGACCATCCTGAAATTGAATGACGATCTTCTTCCATCGATGTTGTCTGCAATCAAATGTGTCCAGTGTGCATCCATGGATTCATGGTGTTTATATACAGGGTGTCAATACACCAAGTGTTTATATACAGGGTGTCAATACACCAAGTATGAGCAAAAATCAAGGGGTCGATTCTAGAGTTTATTTCTGGACGTAAATTCCTCCAAGAGATTTTTTAACGCTTTGTTTTCGGGTTAATAAATTTTTAAGATTTTTTCACAAATTTGTATCTTATGACATTAAAATGGCCATAACTCCCATTAGAAACACTGTAAACTCAAAACTAAGAACACCGATAGAAAGAGCGTTAAATTTTCCATTTACCTGATGCCAAACCAATATTATTTGAGCCGACTTAATACATAAAAAAGAGGCTAAAAATCAAATTTCGAAAATTTATCAGAATTTGAATTTTTTCTATTTGTCGTTTTCGTTTTGCTCTTGATACTTACTATTTTGTAAATGTACTTCACGGGGAAACCTTCATCAGGATCTTAGCTTCCAACGATATAATCAATTTCACTTTTGCTTGCTAATTAGGGGGGGAGTATGCTTTAATGATTAAAAAGATGATTTTATCACTGGAATCGAGGGCTTTCGTGAAAAATGACGCTCTAGGAAAATACGGGTTTGAGGCCGCTTTCTACGAATTTTTTCTCCATGAATCAAAACACTCGAAATCGGCCAAAATCGTACTTTCACAGAGGGTAATTTTTCAAGAAAACCATTGATTTCATTGGATAAACCATCTTTTCCAACAATAAAGCATATTTTCTCCTAAACCAGCAAAGTAAATGTAAAATTGACTATACCGTTGGAAAGCTGAAATGCTAAGAAAGTTTTCTCCATGGAGTGCACTTCCAAAATAGTCTGTATCGAGAGCAAAACGACAAATGGAAAAACTCAAATTCTGAAAATGTTTAGAAAACTTGCTTTCCAGTCTCTTTTTTTACGAATTAAGTTGGCTCAAAAAATATTGTTTTGGCATCAGATAGAAAGGAAATTTAACGCTCTTTCCAACGGTGTTCTTAGTTTTGAGTTCAAAGTGATTCTAGGGGGATTTATTGTCGTTTCAATGCCATATGGTACAAAACACGGAGAAAAATCTTAAAAATTGAAGAACTCGAAAACAAAGCGTTAAAAAAAACCACTAAGGGGAACTTTCAATCAGAAATGAGCTTTAGAATCGACCCCTTGACTTTTGCCCTTCCTTTTCATGGACACCCTGTTTATCCCATGCGCTTGAGGTATCACGTCTGTAATCATGGATCATAATTGATTATCTATAGCATTTACAAATTTAATAGGAGGTTTTACCAATCAAATGGGAGGTTTAGCACATTAATTTGGAGGTTTTACAAATTAATTTTGAGGTATTACACATCAATTTGGAAGATTATTTCAAATACAGAATGAAGCATTTTTACTTCATGTATAAATCTCCAGTTTCCCTGCATTAATGTACCATTTCGGACTGCACGAATTACATGATGAAAATGATACAAGATAGAGCTGACAGCCGCTTTCACAAGGCAAGACTACATTGTGTTTATTGAGGTTTGTTGGTTAGCTAAATATCCGTTATGAGTTCGATGTGATTTTCGAAACGTCTTGTTCCTATTCATATTCACAAGTTCCTTCACCATGTATTATTGACATTTTATGTCTTTGCTATGGCACATAAACTAAAAAAAGTTACAAAAATTGAGTGACGAAAATTGCTCACAAAAATATTCTGATGATTTCCGCTTACAACCGAGTCGTTGCTAGGGAAATGATACTTCGTCGTTTCTCATCCCTCAAAATTCGTTGACCATTCGTTCGAAAGCTCTCGATTTATCCAACCATATTATGTTAACTACTGCGAAGTAGTGGCCAACAAGCTGAGTTATGAGCAAGGTTATTTGAATAATTGTGTACACTCAGGTTATCATTCTCAATAATCGATATTGTGAACATGATCGCAACCGCTTCTTAATTTCTGATGATTTCATTGAGCTGGTGTTTCGATGATTTGATTCATAGCAGGTGATCCAAATATTGCGAGAACGGTTTGATTTGTGAAGCGGTGGCTAGATCATTTTAATAGGTAATTTCTATACTTTACACTCTAGGAAGCTGTAATTTCGTATGTAGCCTCTTTAGGACATTTACTTGACGATGCCCAGGGTCCGGATCAGATGAGTAGCTCTTAAAGCTAATTTTTATACTTTGCACTCTAGGAAGCTGTAATTTCGTATGTAGTCTCTTTAGCACATTTACTTGACGATGCCCAGGGTCCGGATCAGATGAGTGGCTCCTCGAGCTTGCATTCTAGTCAGCAACTAAAGACATAAAATGTCCCAATGTGTTCCAGAGACGTATGCAAGCGTTTCGTTTTCAAAGTGGTCACCAACTAAACAACAATTTATATGTTGGCAATCATACGCAAATACTTTGTATAACTATAGGTAGCGCGGTGCCTCACTATATTTGAAATGAGTTTGTTCCTAATTCCTCATTCGTCCATTGAAAGGGAAATTTCCAACCCTAGGTATAAAATAATAAGTCCGATTCGTATGGCATGATCTCACTTGCGAGATTCCTTCTTCTCAACTTGTGTTTTCGACGTTTTGTTATACGTCTCTCATAAACTTGAGCGTTATTAATTCATAAGACTTTATACAACATAAATTTAATAGCGAACAACAAAGTTCAAGAAGAAGAAGAAAAAGCCCTAAAAATTGGTTCGTTTTCGGTTCAAGATTCTTAGAATCCAAAAACCTAATAGACAAATTATGTACGTCCGCCGTCACCATAGCTTTATAATAGTTTCACATGTTAATTTTTTTAGTACTTTTCCAGAATTAAATAATGTATTATGTATTTTATGTATTTATTTTATTAATTTCCGTCGTCATCCAACTCGACTTTGAAATTAAAACCTCCAATTTGAAGCGTAAATGCTACATACTATAATAATTTTGTATCTAGGTGTACAGGTTTTGCTTAGGCCTCGTCGGCTAATGTCACCGGGTCATTGAACAGGGGGAAAGGTCGGCAGATATTGTTATGGGCGCGACTCACACCCCATCTAGCGGGGCCCACTACCCCTACTCGATCTGCGAGGGGTGGATACGTGTTTTCTTTGGTAAATTTAAAGATTTCGTTGAATTATGATGTGGGGATTTGTGTATATGAGGAATAAAGGGACGAAATAAGTGTATTAGAAAACGTATGGATTGTGGTTTCTTGAAGAGAGAAATAGATGGGTGTAGGAACGTACCTGGTAGCGCCTAGCTGGTCGGCCAGGAGTGGGCAGGGTGGAAGTCTTCGGTGGAGCTTCAGTCGCTAGGATAAACAGGGCACTTCCCGGTGAAATTCGCACACCAAGAAAAATAAACCGCACTTTCGTCGTGTTGCCCGATCAAACTTGACGTAAAAAACCAAATTTTTAAGGGTATTTTCTGTGGTGTATCAATTTTGGTTCGGATGTTGATTTTATTTATTTTTTTATTTTTTTTTCGCACAACTTTCGCACGGGCTTCGAAGGGATCGGCCGCGACGCACTGGGGGACTGGGGGGATGCAGGCAACCCCGCCCGAAACCCGGGGGCGGCGATGCCGGCGGAGACCGAGCGGCGGCGGAGATGGCCGAAGGGGCAGAGCCCCCTCCCGGTCGCCATGGGAACGCCACCCACCCCTCACTGCCACCCTGCCCACCCCCCGCTCCCTCGCTGCCGCCCCCGACCGATCAAACTCTTCGGAGGCTCTCGCAGACTACAACGTCGCTTCATTATCTTTGAATGGCTCCCCATCTCTCTTCGACGGAAAAGTCATAACGTGCGTGATAGCTGCCCACCCACTCACTCGGCTTCGACAACGAAAATAAATTGAAAGAACCTTGCAGTCAATTTAAGAAAAGGCCTATTATGAATTATTGAAAACTGTAGTCAATAGGTATATCAGTGGGTCTTCTGATCAGAATTCTCACGCAGTAGTTGATAAGTACTCGTAGTAACTTTTTACGGGGACAACATAAAGTAAAAAGTCCAGTCATGCAGCATGACCCCATGAGCGAATTTTTGAAGATGTTTCATGCAAATGTTTCATGCAAATATTACCGATTTTTACAACTAGCGAACGGCATTATTTCGATTTTTGACTGATTTTTCAACTTTGACATTTTTGAAAACTTGATTCATATTCTTATAGGAAATTTTACGCTGATTCCGAATATACCACATGTTAGTATACTGAAAAAATTATTTCGCACAACAAATCGCAAAAAACAGGCTATTTTGAAATTTTTGACTACATTTTCGAAAATTTCAACCCGAAGATGTAATCCGATCATGCTGGCCAACGAACTTGAACTTTCGTTTGTGTCCTTAACATTTTAAAATTTGTTTGAAGTTTCTAGCACAATTCTACGGACAGTTATCGTCTGTAATGACACATACATATATACATACATACATTAAAAAATGCTTTAAACTTCAGAATATGATTCAGAATAGCCTAAAACGGATTTCTGCATAAAAATTTTTCAAAAAATCACATTCTACAAATTTTGAGGCGAGAGCAATAGCTTAATTTTCTTCAAAAATTCGCTAAAATGAAATGAAAATGAAATTTATTCCTCCAACATTACAGGAATACATGTGTGGCATTGAGTATAGAAGAAAAACAAGTGTATAACACTATTTGAATGATCAGATCCACTTTATTGACTAGAATTTCCCCACACCGTAGTACATTGTTCCCGATTTTGGTTTATTATTTCCAATAATAAGCCTATGTGATCGTGTAGCAAAAAATTTTTATAACCCCCCCTCAAACTTTGTCACTTTACGTTTCAAGGTACGTAGAATCCAAATTTGAAATGTCCGTCCGCCGTCCGCCGTTCGCCGTTCGCCGTCCGCCGTCCGCCGTCCGGGCCATAAAAGGCCTAAGAATTGACTTTAAAAACCCGTTCTTTCGCACATAGACTCCATTTGGGGTCTAGTTGGTCCTAACGTTTAACCATCCCGATCGCTTTACTCGCATAGATGCTATGGGCCAAAAACGGGCAAAAACGTGTCTTTTTCGACGCGAGCACGCCTGGCACGCTTGGCAGGGGGTCACGGTGGGTGGAGAGAGAGAGAGAGAGCGAGGGGGGGGGGGGGGGGGTGAGCGGGGGGGTGGAGTGAGAGGAGGCGCCGGCGCCGCGGCTTGTGGTGGTTACGGCGCCGGCGTTCGTTCGAGGCATGAATATGTTTTTTTCAAGGTCACATTTGTGTGTTAATACCAAAGCTTTTCCTACGCATATTTAATAACATATCCTCTCGACTTTTCGTACGTACTTAGATAATGATATTATTAAGGCAATAACTATTTGAATAGATAGGAGCTCAAATCGAGAAATATAAACATGCGTATATAATTATAGAAGTATAGGTGGTGGCAACTCGAAGTAGGACACGCCGAGGAGTCTGGACGGGCCTTATGACGTACGCTGGCCAACTAAAACTACGATCATACTCAATTGAAAAAATAATAAACCTTTGTGAAATAATTTGCAGCGTTTTACATGGATATGCGTTGCGAACTCGTGACTTCTTACGGGCTAAAAAGAATCCTTCCTATAGATTGCGCAAAAAAAAAAAAAAAAAAAAAAAAAAAATAAATAAATAAATTAAAAAAAAAAAAAAAAAAAATAATAATAATAATAATAAAAAATGAAAACATTTAACTTATAACAGTAAACAACTTGGATCATTGACTTCAAATATTACTCCATATAAATACTTTATGAGATGTCCCTGAAAAATAAGCCAACTAAAAACAATTTTTTTTATATGCTGATCTTTTATAATTAGAAGGGTTGGTTATAGTAGAGGGTGATTTTCGCAGTAATAGCGGCATACTATAAAAAATGTGGTGAGCTGTATTTTTTAAACGTGACTGAGGAGTAGGTATAATATTTTGCGTACAAGGGCGAAAAGAATATGCACAATAATTGGACATAAGTCCGTAATTGAACAAATCCGGATGCTTGTTCATAAACAAGAGAGCAGACTTGACATATGATGGGCCAACAGAGAAAACCTTAGTCATCGAGAATAAATCAGTTGTCGGAAACCTTTTAAATGCTTGGGGAGGTTCAATATCTCTAGAATGGTTTAAGCTTTCAATGCGCTTTCAGTGTGCGAAAATGCATTGAAATGACACTCCGAACGGACTTTTAAATCAAACTCACGATTTTAACAATTTTTACAAGAGTCAAAATCAAATTTGCAATAGGTACTTAGACTTTTTCGTTATTGTTAGTTGAAAAACTCCGGATAAGGGAATTATTATTATTTATATTATTATTTTTTGCAAAATATAACTCCCCGAGATCCGTAAGAAAGATGAAACGAGCAATGACGCTTATATAGCACTTCCAAGTGGAATTGAGAGTTTTCCAAACCAAATTGAGAACTTTTCAACCCAATCTGTGAATTTTCCAACCCAAATTGAGAATTTTGCAAACCAAATTGAGAGTTTTCCAAACCGAATTGAGAACTTTTCAACTCAATCTGAGATTTTCCAAAACAAATTGAGAATTTTGCAAACAAAATTGAGAGTTTTCCAAACCAAATTGAGAACTTTTCACCCCTATCTGAGACTTTTCCAACCCTAATTGAGAATTTCGCAAACCAAATTGAGAGTTTTCCAAACCGAATTGAGAGTTTTCCGAACCGAATTGAGAATTTTCCAAACCACTTTGAGAACTTTCCAAACAAGTTGGGGATAAAATTGTACAAAATCTAGTATATAGAAGACATTTTTTCTTCATAATAGCTTCTGAGGTGGTAGCTAGCCATCTTTACATGAGTATAGGGGTTGAGGGGAGAAGATAAAGTAGGCTTCTTCCAGTATAAAATTGTAATAAGCTAGAACAACTAGTTTCGCCGGTTAGGCCTCACCAAGTATATTAGGAAGAGAGTAGTTATTATGTATCCGTAGGAACATAAACTGGGTGTCTGGTCAAATTTCCCAGCACTTAAACTTAATGTGTTTTTCCCGTGCCAACATCAGGTAACATCCAATAGAGAGTTTTGCTTGGAGGCAGCCCAGACTCGGGTCAGTGACCACTTACTACCTGCCAATAGGGGCTAGTGTGTAGGTAATAAATTTTTGTGGGAAATTTGTCATTTAAGTAAAATAATTGTATAAAATAAGACTAGAAACAGTCTAGAAGATTAGAAAGGAGCAACATCAGAGTTCATTTTGCTTGTTTGGTTTTGATGCCGAAACCTGAAATGTAGCTCCTTTTTGGAGATATGGATTACAATTACAAAGTATAAAGGGACTCAGATCAGCGTCGGAACCTTTGAGGCCAATTTAATTCCTAATCGACTCATGGTGCTGTAATTTTGGTTTATTATTGTAAATAATAGCAACAACAACTAACAGGAACAAAGTAACTTTCTGACTTTGGGGTCAATATACATAAATTCTACGAATGTAATGAATATAACAGTAAACAACAAAAAAGTGCTCGATGAGTTAACAAAACTGACCTGAAAGTTGGTCAAAACGCATAAAATAGCTAAAAATAATGTAAATTATTTTTTGGAAAACTTTTTTTCCATACATATAAACGTTACGAATTGTTTTAGGTTACAAAAATCTGTTCAAATTCCAAAAAAAGCTGCTCAACAATTTCGACAGTAAAATAACACGTGTGAAATGAATCAGACCTTTTATTACCGAACAAAGTACTTCCTATGAGAATTATGCAAGTTATTGAAGTAAAATTTACTGCATGCGTTGGTATCGCCTAGTTGGGCAATTTATGTAGGCATTTTAGGGTTGTGAGAGTAGGTAGGTGTTTTACTCATGGCATATTTTGTAAAGTTATGAAATTAAATGAGCACTAGGCTTGCGCGTGGATTCGAGTTATGTTAAAATGAACGACCGAGCGGTAATGATGGTGAGGTATAACCAAAGCCGCCGTCCCATCGCCCGGCGAGATGCCAGCTCCGTATCGACCCGACTTCAAGGGGCAAATAGACATCTGCACGACGTATCTGTGTTGCACAAGTGTATAACTACCCTCAGCTCAGAAGCCGTGAAAACACATTTTGATATCCTCGCGGTTAAGTTGAGATGAAGTTGGCAATTTTTGACAAAATAGTTGGAAAACTCTGAATATAAACTCAACATCATGGTACTTGAAACGGATTTAAATGGTTTTTGTTGCACCACTAGCAAGATTCTTGCCTATTCATAGTTAATGTAAGGGAAGTGCATCCAAAGTTGAGCATTGGAATAAACCTCATTCTTCATTCAAGTATTAGAAACTCATATAGTAGAAGTGTGCGTTAACATTTCATTCAGGGGGGATATTAGTTGATGGAGAGGGGGTGATTTATACGTATATTCACTATAAAAGACGACATCCCCTGTAATGTAGATATCACTCAACAACCTGAGAAACCATCAACATTGTAAAATTTACAATGTTAGAATTTGTTGTCCACAAGTCGAAAAAAAAGAGAGAAAACTAAAAGAGTTCACACCTTTACAGCTCCAGGACCCCACAATTGTTCTCTTTTTATTGAATGTCGAAAACGAAAGAAATTAGCCTCAGAGGCCTCACAGCTGATCCGTACGCCTCTATACGTAATTATTTATGAGGTGTCCCAAAGGAGCTCCTTTTCAGGTTTCTGCACCACGAGTCTATTTAGAAGTAAATTAGGCTCAGAGGTCCCTCAGCTGATCAGTGCATCTACGTGCACTGAAATCTTATTCAGGAAATCCCAAAGGAGGAGCTCCATTTCAAATTTCAAATCCGTAGGTTGATTAACCGGCCCAACGCGGGACCAAAAACCGATACATATGCCCCTGGCGGAACTTTTTTTGGGTGCGGTTTTCATTAAAAACGCGATAAATGTCTTTGAAAATACATAAAATGGCGATTTTGAATTTATTTGGCACAACCCGGTGCTATATGTCAGAGGGTATGACCTGAGTAAAATCGATGTGTAAACTCGGAGAGTGCGAAGGGGTAAGACTCAGTGTTGACGTAGCATCGACCTTGGAAAGTGAAATTACCTACCTTGGAAATTATTCAAAAAGCTCAGATGGAGAAATAAAAACTAGGAAATGAAAGAAATAAAGCTAGTAAAGGAGAAATTCGGTGGAAAAATAAAAAACTAGGAGAAAGAACGAGTAACTCACCACTGATACCTATCTCATTATAAATTAAAACTAGGTAACTTTAGCGCCCTCTACACAAAAACGGCGGGCATCAGCGTAAACTTCAGGATTTACCGAACATTTGGCAACCTTGATATTCCGCTTAATTCAAAACCAGAGGGAAGGGTAATTTTTCGAATGTGGGCTGGCATTTTACGCAGCACGGCACCGATGCGGTGCCATCCGCGTTGAGTCGGTTAAGAAAGAAATTAGCTTAACATGCCCCTTACCGTACGTAACGCATCATTGTAAACGGTTGTAAGACAGCTGACTTTGTCATCAATATGCCAACGTAGATAGAGGCATCTACAGAGGGAAATTAATGCAATAAATTAGTACATAACCGTACGTCCCCCGAATAATAACATTTTAGTAGGTATCTACCAACTGAGAATTTATGAGACATAATACAAACGCTTAGGGGAGGCTGGAGTAAACAAGGCCATGGGGTAAATAGTGCCTTTCCAGTTTCTAAATCTCTGAAGGGCTTGCAGCGATATAAAAACACATATATACTAATGTGGCACTTTTGGATGATTTTTCAATCAGGGGTGCTGAATCAAATCAGATTCTGTCTCAGTGAGCTTTGAAAATTTCGATGGTCTACCGACCAAATATTTGTGCACGAAAAATTCAAGATATGAATATTTTTCATATTTTTTCTTTGCTACTTCTTTTAAGCATCGTGTAGAACAACAATTCAAGTTTCCTAATATCAAAAAATGTTTTAGTTGCGTAGAGAAATAAGTTAGTAGCTAACTCCCTCGTTGATGTGGAAGGGAACGATCGAGCGGATGAAGCTGCAAGAAAGGGTTCAACTGCGGACACCGACAACTTGCAAACATTTTCAGTACCTTTACCAGACGCTATATTTACCGTGAAAATGCTTATGTACGGAGAATGGCAATCTTGGTACGACCAGGAAGCATTAGAATAAGGGGCATATCATTACCAAATCATGAATGTGTTATCGAGAAAACCTAAATTCCTCGAACTTCAACTGCCCCGTCATGATATGATGCAGTTAGTAAGAGTTAGAACTGGTCATGGACTAATTAATCGTTGCTTGAAAATGGGAGGACTGGCTGACTCGAGTTTAGTAGGTTCTGCGAAGAAGCAGTGGAAGAAGTGGAACATAAACTATGCCCTTTATTATGAAGATGAAAGAAAAGAATTTCCCTCGCTCAGATACCATCAAGATCTTCCCAATTTATTGAAACTTGCTAAGAAGAATGACTATAAACATTTAATAAAATATACGAAACACCTGGTATTAGGTTGTGACTCAGTGTATAGTGTTATGCTTTTATTTACAGTACCTATTTCACTGGTTAGATGCTGAAATTAATAAAGCGCAATCATTAAAAAAAAATACTTAGTAGCCATACTTTTTCAGAAAAAATAAAATCGTGGAGAGAGCCATCTCACCGGGGAAAATAGATCCGCGTTTTCTTGTCAAATTTAGAGTAAACTGGACTGGGGTAAACAAGTCCATGGGTAGTAGAGCGTTTCCAGTTTTGAATCCCTGAAGGGACAGCTGTATACAAGTACACATGATTATATTCAATAACGAATCTTTTTAATCGACCAAGAAAATAAGTAAATAAACTATGACCCCCCCCAAATGCATTGGTTTACGTTTCAAGATGCGTGAAATAAAAAATTAAAACCGAATTAAAAAAAACAAAAACAAAATTCCATCCGTGTGTCATTCGGCGTCTGCCGTCTAGCCTTTTTCTCTGAGACTACAAGTCCAAAATTTATGAAACTTGGGTCGAAAAATTACATATGGGGTCCAGTAGGTCCTAGAAGCCCAGTATCAATTTCAATCAACCCTAAAGGGTAGAATTTGAGGGCTGAAATTTTAAAATACCTATCGAGATCTTGAAAACTTTCAAGGTTTTAAATGTCTAATCACCAGTAATAAATTAATAGATAAGGATCTAACAGAATGAGTTCACCGAAGAAAAAAGTTTTCAGTAGGAACGAAATGGTATCCAACAGTAGACATTGGGTAGAAAAATTAATTGTTTGCGTCAATATCACAAGGGCCAAATAACCCCGACCCAAGATTTTATTTACCCTGTCAACGGGGTAAATATGGCCTAACGACTTTTTTCAATATTCTACTTGTACAAATTTTCACTCATGATTCAGAGCAAAAATTTGGAAGGTATTCTAAATTTGAATTATTTATCCAACTACTTACTGGTGAATAAATAGCTTGTATAGGTCGATTGCATGCCTCACACTGGGCTCCCAAGTTCAGTAGGCTCTATTTATCCCAGTCTCCCCTACCAACGCTTCACTAGACCACCCGTAAAGACAAAAGTTACATTAACTCGATTTTACGAAGTCAGAATTCCATATTATATAACGTGGCAAGTTTTATGTTACGATTTTACAAACTCTTACGCTTTCCAGCGGTCATTAATAGAATTCTTGAATGAATTGGATTTTACGTATCTTGAATACATCATGAACAAATTTAGAGGGAGTTAAACAACTTTTTTTCATGGTAGATTTCAAGGGTTTGTTATTGAAAATAATAAACCAAAAACCAATTTTATTTCATTACTTACTTGCTTAGTTGAGTGCTCTCATACTTGGATGGTGTAAAATGATTTCCAGGTCTATCGGTTGGTAGCCAACTGTCAGGCTTCGAGTAGTATTTTATCTCTTTGGATCGGATCTTCACCTTCTTGACCTCCAGTTCTTCTTGCATACGCTCTACGTGCCCGGTCCACCTCAACTGCCCTTCATCCATTCTTTTCTGAGGTGATTCTATAGAGCGCGCAATGAACTGAAAATTGTTTGGATCTTAACCTCGTCGTGCCCTCCCTTCCGGGGGAACCTCATCTCCATAACCCAAACCAAACAGTTATAATGTGAATGCCCGTAGGTCAGGATTGTTTCAAAGATTGATATATAAATATAAAGTTTGGTTTTCTTACTTTCAGAATCAAGCGAGAGCCCAGCAGATTGAAGCAGAGCTGAGACCCCCAGATTGGGTTCCCTGCGCTAGTTATTCGACAGGCGGTTCAACTCGTGCTGCATTCTACCATCCTGGCTCAGATGGCATCCGGGATAATAGTCACCCATCACCACCACCTATCCAGAAAAACCCTGTGGCGTGTGACTTTATCCCCAGAAACAACCATAGTCTTGTTCTTGGCAAGACTGATCATCATATTACACTTCTCCAGCTCTTCTTTCCACACCTGTAAGTTGAACTGGAGGTTCTTTACTGGTCCTGAGACCAAGGGCGCACTCGAACTGGGCACCACAAGGTACCCTACTCGCCGAGGTAGAACCGTCGGTCCGTTATGCACGGTTGATTCACCTTTTAGAATCATGTGTACTCGCATCTCGAAAATACATAACATCAAATAGTCTTTCGCAACAGTAAACATTCAGATTATTGTGACAAAGAGGTCAAAATGATGTGTATAGTTTGGTGGTCTGGATGCTCGCAAGCTCGCATCTCAAAAATGCATAACGTCAAGTAGTCAATCCCTTAGTAAAAATTCTGAAGCAGACCCTGCCTACCTGAGATTTGGAAAGTTCCCAGTTCAGGTGGTTTAGTTAGTAGCCGCTGTTGCTTAGTGTAGGTGAGTCCGAGACTAAAGCCACATCGCGTTGTGGGTACCTTAAAAAAAAACCCCCCAGGTTCTATTTATGAATCTTCGTTACTCTTGGAACGCATTAATATCAGATTTCCTCAAAGACGTACAAGAAAACATACCCGTTTTCACCCAGCGTACCATAGAACCAATTACGGAGGAAATTCTTCAATAACGCGCATGCAAAGGGCGGCGAATGACTATGCATCTTCTTTTTGACATACCTATGGTCCCATTCCTGCGATACGGTCAAAAGAAGAACGAAGCAATTTGGGAATTTCGTGGTGGCACAAGTGGAGTGATTTAATTTAATTTAGTGAACTAACGAACCATACATCTCATTTTATTTATCTACATAATAATATACCTTCATAATAATATACTTGATATATAATAATATACCTTCATAATAATATACTTGATTTAAAACTCGAGGGCTGAAAAATTTAATTTATCAAAATGTAAAGGGAAATACAACAATCCCGACAATGTGTATGTCAACTCGTAAATCGACAATTCACAGTTGACAATGGACAATACCCGAGACAAGAATAAGCCGACGTCCGGAATATGCAGTTCTCTGACCCAATTCACACAAACACGACTGCGCTGATGTCAGCGGATTATGAGACATGGCGTGACGTTGAAAAGGGGCTAAATTCCCCCACTCGCACCCTGGAAAGTGGTAAGGTAATTGTTTACCTCCCTTTAACTTATACGTCACGAAAACTTGTATCCAATGAACGGAATGAAAAATTAGAGAGAACGACTTGGAGGAAATTGCTGGGCGATGATTGGGCCCACCAAAAGCAGACACGCCCTGGACGAATGAATAAAACTGTTTGACGAGCATCAGCTCGAGGTCTTGTTTCTGAAATTGTGTACCCGTCCGGAGGCGGAATTTTGTCCGTTGAGGGAGCAGTGGAAGACGGACCGGTCGCGGGCCTCCACTCTTCGGCGCTCGTGTACCTATGATGCCAAGGAGAATCGGCAGCCGAAGATCAGCGAGTCTCCCTAGCCAAGAGACGCCAATGCTGAGGAGGGTTCAAGATCAACAGAGAGCCGTTCAGCCAACGGTAAGCAAACACCCCCCTTTTCCATCTACTGCCAAAAAACAGTCTCTCCGGCACCCACTTAAGTACCTACGCCCAGATACTTCAAGAAAACGTCCCGCGGTTTCCCTCGGTCGCGCCGTGCCCGATAAACCTGCGCGAGACGGAGTAGTGAATTTTGGAGGCTTAGGTAGGTGTTTATATTAGGAGTGTAAAGGACTGTAGGTGGTCTCTCTAGCGCTAAAATACGTATGTCATAACCTGGTCATATAAGTGTATTTGAAGAACGAGGAAATGTCTGAATATTCATAATAAATACGTGTTGACCAATTCAAAATTGTCATCATGCTTGTCACCAAAATTGTCATCATTATTAACCATTCCATTTATCATTCTTCCTAAAACAGCGCGGAGACAGGGGAATTATACTCTCTGGTTATGGTCAAATGTCTCACGAGCCTGACGGTGCGTATTGAGACCAAAACGGGAACTTTTATTCTCGTCAAAACTAAGGGATCAAGAGACGAACAAATCTTACCCTTACAAATTGGTGGAGGCGCGGTTTCGACCGAGTTTTGCCCCTAACAAACATTAATTGACAACCCTAAACAAAAATTACATTAGGCGTTTAAATCAAAGCGACAAGGAATTAAGATTAAACCCCCCCACAAATACCCTTACAAATTGAGGAGACGCGAAGTTCGATCATGTTCCGCCCCCAAACAAACAAACAAAATTTAATAAAAAAAAAAAAAATAAATAAAAAAAAATAAATTAAAAAAAAAAAAAAAAATGCGTTAGAAAATTGATTGAAACCAAAAAAAAAAAAAAAAAAAAAATTAACTAAGATTGAAACGGAACGAAGAGATTAAAATTGAAACCAAATTAGCACAAGTAACCAAAATTAAAAATAAACGAAATTTATGGAAACCCCACAAAGTAGATCAACGGGTAGGCTCAGCGAAAAAAAATAAACTTAAAATTCCCCAAAAATTGACTCGGAGAAATTAAAGTAACACAATAACAAAAACGCAGAAAATCCGCAATTGAAAGGGAGATTAAAGTAGACGATAAAACCACTAACTAACGGAATTTTGCGAATTATGGGAATTTACAAAATTTGATTGATGTATTACCGAACAACGGAGATTGGGAAAATAATTAATATAAAGAAGGTGACGATGAAGTTCAAGCCCAGACAAGGGACGAGATAGTGTAAGACGGTAAATAATAGATAAAATTGCACCACACTAGGAGTGCATTCGCATACAAATAAGGTTGGAGCATACCTACAGCGTTTGGTTGTACCAAGAATAAGATATTTTTTGCATGAACAACAAGATAATGTGTCTAAAATTATAAATTTATTATTAATTATTAATTTATGCATGAACGAACCCATCATGTTATACTATGTCATCTTTAACACGCATTTTAATACAGAAAAATTGTCTAGAATAAGGTAGTTTTAACTCACCCTATATATTATATGTCATCGTTAACACACGTTTCCGTTGTCACAAACATATCAACGATCAGGATAAATACACTGTACACTGTATAACACGGGGAAAAACAAAAAAATGGAACTCAACACTCTCGGGAAATTGCCGTAAAATTAATAAAAGAAGGAACGCGTAGGTACGAGTTAAGAAAGACGACAATAAAATTAAATTAAATTAATTAATTATTTTTTTATCACATAAAAATTAGAACGGTAAACACGCTTAAGGCATGCAAAAAGAAAAAAGAAACTAAATATGTAAACATGCTGAATGACTTACCGACGGCACTCCAGACAGGACCCAACGGATCGCCATCACGGCGCACACACGTACACTAGCGACCGAATTCACATAGGGGTCCAAACGCCACAAAACCTCTAAAATACTGGCGCAAAAGTTCCTCAATAACCACTCGAGCTTACACCAAAATTGTACAAAATGCACAAAATTGTACATACTTCCACATGGCGGAAGAAAAACCCACGTAATACAGAGGGGACCCAGGGAAATGCACAGATAGAAAATACTTTCAACTGGAGAGAATCACCACATTCAAGAGAAATTATACAAGCAGAATTGAACCACGAACGATTGAATTTTGACAACGCTAAACACGGAATGCCCACAGAAATAAAATTCGGAAATTCAGAGAAAGAAAATTCACATTTATTTATACCTACGGATAAAATTTAATTAAAACTGCTTAACCATTGAAGAAATAGAAATACAATTTAGAATATTAAAAATTATCGGAAATCAACAACCCCCCCCCCCCCCCCCCTTATTTAAAATAAGTAATAATACATTAATCATCTAAACTCAGAATCTCAACGCTCAACATCAAGTAGAGGGTAGGAATTCGAATCCCCAGAATGTATAAAAACTAGAAATCGCAAAAAAAAGACCTTCTTTTTGGCCAAGGATGGAAACACGGCTCCCCTTAGAATCGTGCCACTTCCAGTGTCCCTTTAGACCCTGTACAATGCTGCTAATGACCCTTCAGGTTGAGGTGCGGCTTAAACCATAAAAAAAAAAAAAAATAATAATAAATAAATAAATAAACACATAAACTATTATTAGGGAAGAAATTATGAGTTGAACTGCACGAATTTATAAACAAATTCCCTATAAATATATTAGAAATCGCCAAAAATTAGAACCTATTATTAGGAACGAAATTAAGAGTTGAACTGCACGAATTCTTAAACAAGTTGCTTATAAAGTAGGGAACACATTTGAAAACTGACATTATTCATTTCATACTTAGGTAACCGTTAAATTACTAGCCATTCCGCTCAGAAAAGTGTGCACTTCTTGCACAAAATGTTAACTAAAATTTAAAGCAACATAGAGGTTGCTGATGATAAAGCAAGTCACCCGATTTAAACGTGCAAAATACATTGAAAAATTACCCAAAACAAGGTTGTTTTATTAAACACACGAAATTAATGAATTTGTAAAATGTTAGAATCAAATTAAAGTACTAATTCCAGAATGAATTATCAGAAGAAATAGGTTTAGGACAGATGTTCAAACACTAGCCAATCATTCAAGGCGCTCGAATTATGACGGCCGAGGGCCGTCGGCATAGCGTAAAGTATGATACCGTACAACGGATCCCCAAGTGAACATAAAGATGATACTAATAGATTACATTCTATACCTGAATAGAATAAATTCGATAGCTAAACAATACCTGAAGCATCTACAAAATTAACAAACACGAAAGAAATTACTACTCCTAGGAAATGAACTTGAAATAATCACAGCGAGAATTCGGACCTTACAAACTTCGGAGCGTGGGAGAATTGCCAACATTTTCCAAGAAAAAATAAAAAATAATCAAACAATCATAAACAATATTAAAAAAAAAAAAAAAATATATATATATATATATATATATATATATATATATATATATATATATATATATATATATAGGTATATAAAAAAATAAATAAATAATAGGTAATAATAATACAAATTATTACAAATAGTTAACTCGAGGAAACTCACATTGTGATCCTTGTAGCATTGTAGAAAAACCTACAAATTTCGTGAAAAATAGCTAGGAAAATAAAGGAGTGAAAAGGTAGAGAGCCGAATTCCAACCAAGAACAATTATACGTAGATAATTTAAACCACGATAGATTAAAACGGACGATTTTTTTACGAAAATTCACCAAAAGACGAATAACTTAGGAAATTCTGGATTGAAATCACTATATAATCGTAGATTAACATACATAAATATACACCTTATCTCACTAAAGAAGATTATTGAAGCCATAGGAATTTCAATCAAATGAAGCACAAATTGCACTACAAAGCCCAAAAGGGCGTGAGAAGACCTTACTATTAAGAAGTACGATAAAAGAAATTGACCTCCCATAAAATATAGTGATTCCGAACATGAAATGAGCCTAGCACCCTTGTAAAGAACTTTTCCACGCAGAAAACCAATTTAGAACCCAATATCAAAGGTGAACGATTTACGAACATAACCCCATTTAAGTTGTCACAAAAAGGTCAAATTTCAGGTCAAATTCCATCTAAGTTGTCACAAAAAGGTCAAATTTCAGGAAGAATTTAAAATGGACATCTCTCGTGAGAAAACCCTTTTTCCGCAAATGCTAGAACACGCACCCTCTCCTGCCTAGGTGGAGAATGAATGATATACCATCTGCGAGTATCAGGGGTCCATCAAAATTAGTGAACAGTTTCGGCGACAGCATTTATCAGCTGCTTGCACAACTCATGGTTCCGAACCGGACATGAGCCATACAAAAAGTAGTGCGTCGCAGTACTCGCCATTTTCAAACAGGAACTTCTACCTAAGAACGTAGACAGACCTCTAGAACATTACCATTCTGCTCGTCTTCGTTAAGGGGTCTAATCCTTTCCATTGTACGGACGTACATTAGTCCAGATTTTTCTACAACGTGCGAACTCCTGATCGTACCCACAGGGTACACTTACATTCTAAAAGGAGGACAGGTCAGTAACACTGCCTCGCAACAGGCTACAGCACTATTGCCTAAAATTCGCAGAAACTCGCACGTAGCGTAACTCAACGAAGAGACATTAGGTAGGGAATCAGAAAATCAGAATCAGAAAACTATCGTAGTGTTAAGCGCAATTAGACAATTTCTAAAAGTTAGGCTTAAAAGTGTATGTGAAAATTTGACCAAATAACCAAGTTCGATATTAATAAATATCGATTTACCCCCAAAAACCCCCGAAATTCGGAGTCGTATTTATTCAACAAACAATTTACTATAAATTCACCAAACCCCGAAAAAACTATCGAAAACGTAATTTGGAAATCATAAGTAAATTCAGAGTGGAAAATTGTGTAGAAAATTACACCCAAACACGCTTATAAACAAAAATAGCGCGAATGTACCATCAGACAGACAGACAAACTACCAATTGTCAGTAAGGCGAAAAGCACGAATTTACAACCAAAATAATAAAAATTAAACTACTTACGAGTAATTAATATAAATTCCAAATTTTAAAGAGCAGAAAATACAAACAAAGGCATAAATAAATTTCCAATGCTAACCCAAAATGTACTCAACGGATTACACAAAACGGAAATTATGAGTTACAAAAAAAAAAAAAAAAAAAAAACCTAACCGTGATCACTCACTCATCTTTGATAGTTATACCATTCGTATACATTACCCTCAAAAGTCGGCAAAAGACCATAAATCTAACCATGTGTAAACCATGTATAATGTATAAAAATGAAAAAAAAAAAAAAAAAGTATAATGATTAAAGGAATTGAACGTATATAAGCGAAGTTCCGCAGGAATTATAGCCTAGGAAGACATTCCAGCCCCTCAACAAAAGACATACGACGACTAATTGATTGACGACTCAAGACATTGAGTGTGCGACGATTTTAAACGAAAAAACATGTTTTCTTCAAAAAAAAAAAAAAAGAAACCACCAAAATTTACCTACATTTCTAATTAACGTACCCTAACACGAAAACAACATTGAATTAATTACATATAATCAAAACGCAATCAAAAATTAAATTCTAAACTCAATAGCATACATCCATAGAGAGAAAAAAAAAAAAAAAAAATGATAGGACTTATACTAAAATTAGAAACCACGGGCGATCAGGATTAACGAGAGGGAATGATACCAATTAGAAAAGAAGAGAGAGGAAATTATATCCCCCATCTAAACCAAACCGAACACTAAAATACATTCCAAAAAAACTATCACGCAGAAATAATGAAACCCACTACTACGTGACCACTACTAAAACCCGACCTAGTACTTTGGTTAAAACCCAACCAGGAAATCGCCACAAAAACCCTTCTACGATGAGATATTTAAGCAAAAAGATAAAATTCATTATGATTCATCCAGTAACGAACAAATAACACCCCAACTTCAGTCAAAATAGTCACACATCCCAGTTACGGGACAGAAATGTGAAATGCCTGTTAAAAAATACCAAAATGCGAAGATTGAATGACAAAGTATGCAAGGACCTGTATACGAGGAAGAAAATGCGTGAATCAAAGAATGAGAGAAACGAACGAATGAAATTGCAGCATGAATGTAGGCTGACGAGCCACGTATATATGGAAATTGTGTGAATTGTATGAAAACAAGAGCGAATCTAGAACAGCATAAATGAGAAAAATGATGTATAAATGAGCATGGTATAGGGCTGAACAGAACGTGACGTGAAACGTTGGACAGGGTCCTTAAGCACAAGCAAAAGGGAACCCGGATTGAGAGCAAAATGGACTACATATGAATCAGGCTTGCGGCAAATATCACCAAGTTAAGGATACGAAATATGGAGCGATACAAGACTAGGGATACAATAATCTGCACAGAATAACTTGGGATACAGCAGACCTAATAAACGAATATTAAAACAATATTAAATAGACATAGATAAAAGCGAAAAGTAGAGGACATGGAGATTACAGTAGACGCGCTAATAAATGATAATTATTGAAAAAGAATAATGAATAAATAATTAAAGCGCGGAAGAAAAAATATAACAAAAGGGAAGTGAGAATAGATAAAGAATTGACAGAGAAAAATGAATAATTAATTAAAGCGCGGAAGAAAAAAGATAACAAAAGGGAAGTGAGAATAGATAAAGAATTGACAAAGAAAAATGAATAATTAATTAATGCGCAAAAAATGCGTGAAGAATGCGCAGGAATATGAGTAATGAACGTCTAAAGAAGAGACGTAACAATATGAAGAAGATTAAGAATTAATGCGCGAAAAATGCGCGAAGAATGCGCAGGAATACGAGTAATGAACGTCTAAAGAAGAGACGTAACCAAGTAAGTACTTGAGAATCATGAGAAAATAAGAGGAACAAAGGAATCAGCGAATAGGAAAGAATGATGGATGATATCACGCGCGAAGAATGCGCGGAAACAAGGAGATAACCGATTTTCGGGAATATGAGGAAAATATACGAGAATAAATTATATAAAGAGGTCGTCATGCGCGAAAATGTCAGATAGAGGACATTAAATCAAAAGTCATGAATTACGTAAAAAAAAAAAAAAAAAAAAAAAAAAGATTATTTAATATAGGTAACTATAAATATAGGATAATTATAAAATATAATAATTATAATAAGACAACAGAGGGCGATTAGAAATAGCAATTGGGATTCAACATAACTTTAAAATAGATAGACGTGTAACGCACAAAAGGGCTTCCGACTTCTATCTAAAAAAAAAAAAAAAAAAAAAAAAAAAAAAGTCTAATCCCACAAACAGCGGAACCAAAAACACCTAGAAATCACCTAAGAGCTTAGACGACTATCAAAATAAAACCAAATATATTACCTACTATTCAATGAATTTCCAAAAACGCCATAGAAATGAAAGAAGCTATTGGGAACAAGCACATACTAACCGCAACGCGCCCGGATCACAACTGAAATACCAACTACTGTAAGTCCAGCTCCACGTTGAGCCGAAACACATAGATCAGCGAAACACAGCTTCTCAGAAACCCCCTCATAGATGCATCTAGGAGGCGACAATGGGATTGCACAGATAAGCACCAGCAAAGGAGAACAAAGAAAAAAAAAAAAAAAAGAGCAAGCGCTGAGCGGCTGTCTGACGACGCCGTCAAGACAGATGAAATTCTAGAACAAAAAGGCACAGCGCGCCTCTTCACCTTCCTAAATCACAGCCTTAATAAAAGCGGCTGATGACATCGTCCAACAGACAGAAGACTTCCGAAAAATATGTTCAACAATACATGATCAAATCCAACCAAAACATCAGTTCAATCAAAGACAATGCACGGAAAACATAAGACAGTTTGCTAACCACCAAAATTTCAATTCCAGTCACAGATTAATTAACTATACTAAACAGCTTCACAGCACCTACGAAAAATAGACAAAAGCGTGGGTAAATAGACATGGTGGGAGAAGCAGACCATTTTGTTTCAGAACAATGGCACAATCGGATTACGAATTTATAAATGGAACTCTAATATAACCACCAGTGACATATGTCCAGCTCAATTCAAATCAAGAAACATTAATCAAACAATTACAACGAGACATGATGTAGGTACATCGAAACAAAAGCATGGATACACAATTTATTATCAGTTAATTAAAATACTACACATATCAGGAAAAACAATGACGATGTTCTAGATTTTAAGTTCTAATTCTTGATATTTTTTCACATTTGCAAAACAAATCACACTAGGGGAGAAAGTAATTCAACCTAGCAACATAAATTCACAGATAGGCAACATAAATCAATAACCACACCTATTAACCTTCAAGGAACAATTACCTAAATCAATTGCCACGCCAATTTAACCTTACCCAAATAAAATTTCCACAGAAAATGTAACCTGGAATTACGGAAGTATACCGTTTACAAATGCCAAAAAGCCAATTCAAACTAATAAATTACAAAATGGAAGCAGAACCTAATGTAGGCGAGGCCAATAGTTGACGAATTCAAAACGAGATGTTAATACAGCAGATCGAGTAAATCGAGTCGGAAAGAGAAAAGACCGACCGCCACTTCACAACCCGCTCGGTACACTAAAAATAGGGAAAACCACTACGACGAGACAAAACCCATTTTTTGATTAATAAATTCATTCAGACACTCATCTATGACCTAATACAAACGAAATTGAGAGCTAAAATGCGATTTTCAGCGAAAAAAAAAAAAAAAAAAACTCATAGTTTGGAAACTACAACACAACATTCTACCTTCGAAATTACGTAAACGAACACAACAATATTGACAATTACATTAATCACAGACATGATAGTAATGGTTTACTTAAATGAAAACTGAAAGGACACCTAGATACAAAACATGAAAAATTGACATGATAATTTCAAAGCTACCCACACTTCAAGTTGACCTAAAATCACGCTCCTCAAGAAATAGATACAAGGAGCTCCTACAACCAGGATAATAGTGAACTAAGCCATCGATAGCTACCTAATAGATCAATAGGATCACAGATAGGAGAACAACAAATTGTAAATGCATACGGAAGTAACTATGACACATTAGAAAACTATACCAAGATCATAGATTAGGAGATACAAATTGTAATTGTATACAGAAGTAGACTACAGTTAGAAAACTATAATAACATCTTAAGCAAAGGGAATACTAATTATAAGTGTGAACATTGAATTAATCATATCATTGACATAAATTGTGAATTCATATAGAATTGAACATTAAATGCGCAACGATAAGAAAAACTAAAATTGTAGAGGATAACTATTAGTAAAAAAACGAAGATATGAATTTATTATGATTCATGCATTGCTAGCAACAAAAGATATACTAGATTTAACAGCTTACTATTACTACTACGAGTAAGAATACATTAATACGAATAACAGAAAAGAATAAGAATGATGACGTTATTTAAGAATATTCAGAGATATTACAAATTGAAATTAACAATGGACTTTATGAATACAAAAATGTAGGTAACGGAAAACCAGTAAAACAGCGAAAATAAAATAGAGTAAATTATATAAAAGGAATTAATTGTAGGTCATGAAAGAAAATATGAAATTATCAGGATTTATTGAAATGTATGTACACGGAAAGTTATAATACTAGAAAAAATAACGAATTCAATCGAAAATGTAAACCCTAGAAATTAATAATAATTGTAAGAATTAATAATTGTAAAAAAAGTACTAAATAATAATAAAATTACAATTAAATAGTTTTAAGAAAACAATTTTTAGGAAAAAATTAATCATTAAGAAAATAAATCACATAAGGTCAACATTGTACATTAATATTCCAAAACAGGTAACAGAAAACTAATAACGACATTAAGACTAGCCACCTTATACATGTAAAAGTTTCAAGTCCTCCCAAGCCCTCCATTTTGACGCGAGAACCGCAAAACCCCGAAATCAGCGTGTCCGCGAAAATACCCAAATTTTGCCCAAACCAAAATTTCAAAAAGGAGGGGGTAATTGTCAACTCGTAAATCGACAATTCACAGTTGACAATGGACAATACCCGAGACAAGAATAAGCCGACGTCCGGAATATGCAGTTCTCTGACCCAATTCACACAAACACGACTGCGCTGATGTCAGCGGATTATGAGACATGGCGTGACGTTGAAAAGGGGCTAAATTCCCCCACTCGCACCCTGGAAAGTGGTAAGGTAATTGTTTACCTCCCTTTAACTTATACGTCACGAAAACTTGTATCCAATGAACGGAATGAAAAATTAGAGAGAACGACTTGGAGGAAATTGCTGGGCGATGATTGGGCCCACCAAAAGCAGACACGCCCTGGACGAATGAATAACTCATAACTCAGCTTGTTGGCCACGCACTTCGCAGTAGTTAACATAATATGGTTGGATAAATCGAGAGCTTTCGAACGAATGGTCAACGAATTTTGTGGGATGAAAAACGACGAAGTACCATTTCCCTAGCAACGACTCGGTTGTAAGCGGAAATCATCAGAAATTGTATTTCCACAAACCACATTCATAATTTCTCCCTTGAGAGGGAAAAACATTAAATCATGTTTAATGTTAACAAGCGGTTGCAATCATGTTCACAATATCAATTATTGAGAATGATCACCTGAGTGTACACAATTATTCAAATAACCATGCTCATAACTCAGCTTGTTGGCCACGCACTTCGCAGTAGTTAACATAATATGGTTGGATAAATCGAGAGCTTTCGAACGAATGGTCAACGAATTTTGTGGGATGAAAAACGACGAAGTACCATTTCCCTAGCAACGACTCGGTTGTAAGCGGAAATCATCAGAAAATTAACAAGCGGTTGCAATCATGTTCACAATATCAATAATTGAGAATGATCACCTGTGTGTAAACAATTATTCAAATAACCATGCTCATAACTCAGCTTGTTGGCCACGCACTTCGCAGTAGTTAACATAATATGGTTGGATAAATCGAGAGCTTTCGAACGAATGGTCAACGAATTTTGTGGGATGAAAAACGACGAAGTACCATTTCCCTAGCAACGACTCGGTTGTAAGCGGAAATCATCAGAAAAAAACGTTGCACATTTGCGTGTCGTGTCGGAATTCACAGAATGACCCCCAGCCCTAAAACATTAAACATGTTAAAACTGTTTGACGAGCATCAGCTCGAGGTCTTGTTTCTGAAATTGTGTACCCGTCCGGAGGCGGAATTTTGTCCGTTGAGGGAGCAGTGGAAGACGGACCGGTCGCGGGCCTCCACTCTTCGGCGCTCGTGTACCTATGATGCCAAGAAGAATCGGCAGCCGAAGATCAGCGAGTCTCCCTAGCCAAGAGACGCCAATGCTGAGGAGGGTTCAAGATCAACAGAGAGCCGTTCAGCCAACGGTAAGCAAACACCCCCCTTTTCCATCTACTGCCAAAAAACAGTCTCTCCGACACCCACTTAAGTACCTACGCCCAGATACTTCAAGAAAACGTCCCGCGGTTTCCCTCGGTCGCGCCGTGCCCGATAAACCTGCGCGAGACGGAGTAGTGAATTTTGGAGGCTTAGGTAGGTGTTTATATTAGGAGTGTAAAGGACTGTAGGTAGTCTCTCTAGCGCTAAAAAACATATGTCATAACCTGGTCATATAAGTGTATTTGAAGAACGAGAAAATGTCTGAATATTCATAATAAATACGTGTTGACCAATTCAAAATTGTCATCATGCTTGTCACCAAAATCGTCATCATTATTAACCATTCCATTTATCATTCTTCCTAAAACAGCGCGGAGACAGGAGAATTATACTCTCTGGTTATGGTCTAATGTCTCACGAGCCTGACGGTGCGTATTGAGACCAAAACGGGAACTTTTATTCTCGTCACAACTAAGGGATCAAGAGACGAACTAATCTTACCCTTACAGTGTAATTAATAATTAAATCACCAGTAAAGGCTAATTGTGTTAGGTATACTGGCTGCATTTTAAAGTGCCCTAAGCAGGATTTTTTCACACTAGTTATGCAACTCAATTATTTGGTTCATGATGATTATGAAGAGCAGGATTGAACTAAATTAAATTGTTCATAATACATTATTTTTACATGTTCATATATATCGTGGAGTACCACCAATAATTATCTGTTTCATTTATTTAACGAACCCGCTTCATATTACTTCTCATTAAAACTCTATGGTGGCTCCTTTAGCGGACCAATTGCGTTTTCGTTTTCATGGGTTGGCAGTACCAAAGAGTCCCACCTACGCTCTGCCTTCATCATTGAAATATACAATATTTGTTTATTAATTAAAAAAAAAAAATTCTTCTGTTTTGATTTTTAGTTGAGAAAATAATTCTACGGTTTAACCAATGGATTTGTGAAAAATAGTCTACGGAAGTCCTTAACTTGGGGGTTAATTTGTTATCTATCTCCCTCCGAAACGTGTTACTGACCCATAGAATTCATAGTAACTTAGTTAGCTCTTTATTGGTACTCTAACAATTTCATTGATAGGTTATTTAAATTGGTGTGCGGAAGAAGGACCTGTCACAATTTTCACGAAACCCAGTTTTTCGTGGAATAAGGGTCAATGTCATGTGTAGTAAGAGTTCCTATGATATCAGTAGTTGTAAACAAGGCCGACAGAGGTCACGAAAATCGCATTCACGTGAAGAAGTGAAAGAAGGTCTTGTGATATCAATTCGTCATCTAATGATATTAGATAACGTGATTAGATTCGTTATTTTAAGGAAGTGCTGCAAATAAATAGATTTTTAAAAAAATATATTTCGATATTCAGATAAAAAACCGATTAATCGATTAAAAATCGAAACTAAAAGACGTATAATTTACGTACAGAATCTGAAACACAATTACCAACATATTATATAAAGATATAAAGTGTTATGTACAAGTGTATTGTCAGCAGGTAAGTAGGTTCAAATCTATGTTATGACTCCGGGACCACTTTCATTGTAAACAAAAACCTCAAAGGAGAATTTACATTGCAACTACTTGATCCTGTCAAGGTTAAATGAAACCTTCATATCTGCGATAAAAGTGCAGTAAATGATGTATTTATATGCCACACAGTGTAATGATTCTCTTAGTTTGGTAGCAACAGTGAGTATGAATGCTAGTTAATTACTATCAAGTACATCTGATAGTATAATGCACGCTTAATTAATATGAATATGATGCTTTATTCTTCGATGATAATGTCTATTTATAATAATAGAAACTTGAAAACTCAACTTTTCTTGGCACAAGTTGGTAAGAGACTTCACGGCTCGTCACTTCGGGGCTTCAAGGCAGGATTTCACTTTCCGGTCGATGTCAGGTTCACGATCGGGGTGATGTCAAAAAACTCGTACTTCTTCACTCTGTTCGACACGTAGGTACAGATTGCAGGATCTCCGCTTTTGTTTTCGTGTGATATCTTAATTCTTATTTTTTAACCGCAAACCAACATTCGCCTCCTTGTCCTCCAAACAGGGCTGCCAACCCATCTCAGCAAAAAATCCCCAGGAATAACCAGGAAATCCCCCAAATTCAAGGTGCCGTTAAAAGCGATTTTGGACACAATATTGATCACAAATTGAATTTTCAAGTAGGTAATAAAAGGTCAAGAAAATAACAAGGAAAACAATGTGAAAGAAATTAAAGAGCGGATTATTACAAAACAGGAGAAACTCCATTACCTACAGTAGGCAGGTACTTACCTTACTTAGGTGGATCATGTTGTCAATAAAAGAAAAACTTGGTTGGTAACTTTCACACGAGTAATAAATTTGAATAAGTTGACATCAACATGAAATGTATCACCAAAAAAAAAAAAGAAAAATGTAAGCCAATAAGTATGACTTGTAAGTAAATAGGAAAAAATACAAGTACACCCACTGTACATGATGTAGAAAGATGCATTTATTTTTCCTCCAAAATTGTGGAGAAAATCATTTTTCTTGGGGTTCAAACTCCTTCCCTTTCCTACATCTTCACTAACTCTCGTCTGATTTGGTTTGGCCAACTGACGTTCGTGCCTGACACTGTTCGTTGTTCTGAGAACGATCTAGTGGAGGGATCATTTTGGTTTATTATTTCCAATAATAAGCCTATGTGATCGTGTAGCAAAAAATTTTTATAACCCCCCCTCAAACTTTGTCACTTTACGTTTCAAGGTACGTAGAATCCAAATTTGAAATGTCCGTCCGCCGTCCGCCGTTCGCCGTCCGGGCCATAAAAGGCCTAAGAATTGACTTAAAAAACCCGTTCTTTCGCACATAGACTCCATTTGGGGTCTAGTTGGTCCTAACGTTTAACCATCCCGATCGCTTTACTCGCATAGATGCTATGGGCCAAAAACGGGCGAAAAAGTGTCTTTTTCGACGCGCGCACGCCTGGCACGCTTGGCAGGGGGTCACGGTGGGTGAAGAGGGGGGTGAGCGGAGGGGTGGAGTGAGAGCAGGCGCCGGCGCCGCGGCACCTTGTGGTGGGTACGGCGCCGGCGTTCCTTCGAGGCATGAATATGTTTTTTTCAAGGTCATATTTGTGAGTTGATACCAAAGCTTTTCCTACGCATATTTAATAACATATCCTCTCGACTTTTCGTACGTACTTAGATAGTGATATTATTAAGGCAATAACTATTTGAATAGACAGGAGCTCAAGTCGAGAAATATAAACATGCGTAAATAATTATAGAAGTATAGGTTGTGGCAACTCGAAATAGGACACGCCGAGGAGTCTGGACGGGCCTTATGACGTACGCAAGCCAACTAAAACTATGATCATACTCAATTGAAAAAATAATAAACCTTTGTGAAATAATTTGCAGCGTTTTTCATTTGAATTTATGGTCAAATTCACCTTTGATTCATATGTAAGGCAGTAAAAAATAATAATAGAAATCAAGGATTGCTTGTCAGTGAAACTCAAAAATCCCCCAGAAATCCCCTCCCACACTTCATCCCCCTAGAGCTCTGAGAGCCCTTAAAAATCCCCCCCATGGGGATAAATCAATGGCTGCTTCATGGGGGTAAAGCTACAGTATAGTGAAGGCGTGGTTGACGTAGATGGTCAATGCTTTTTTCATCTTGGAGCTAACCCACCTAGTTAAACTTATTGGATTAATTGATAGCGTTTTACTCCGTCATACTCACCCTTATTGACCATATCATTGACAAACCGTTACAACAGAATGAATATTAACCTTTCTGCACACATCCTCGAGTTCTCAGTTGTAGGTTTGTAGGTAAAATATATACGCTTCTGACGCCTCTAAAACTCTAATATCTGGAGATAGGTTCTCAGAAATCATTAATCATATTCCCATTAATTATTAATGATTCGTTGCAGTTGCCAAATCTCCAATTAACTACAACTGCCATACCATTACCTACTCTCTTTAGTCAAATTAGGGAGACCCGTCAAAACCAATAGTCTCGGAATTCCTAGTCCTAGTCTACTCGTTCATGTGGTATAGTTCCAAGTATTGTTGAAAATTATGATTATTTTCTTGGAAAAACTGAATGATTTTTGTCCACAAAACAGTAGATCGTAGCAATTTTTTAAACCGATTTTAATCGATGTTTTTATTTTTTTAAATCGATATTTCAAAAATAAATCGAATAATCGAATTTGATCACGTTTTTTCTGCAGCACTAGTCTAAGGTGATTTCTGATTTCCCCAATGGAAGAATGGGCTTTGTCACTCCAGCAGGCTTTCATTAGTGGTCATTAGCAATATCCTAGTTTTTTTAGCGGTCCTGAAAAATTTAGACATTCCGACATACGCCCTCCTTCCCGAAGCCCATTCATTTATCTTTCAATATTTACCCATCCATTCACCTTTCAATTTATCTTTCAAAATTCCATAAGAACCCACAAATAATAATTTCGCAGCGTAATCCAGCATATACCTTTCACAAGACATGTAGTCGCAGGGAATGTAATTGCACCAAGACCAAGATTAACGCGGTCACCGCACAGTCCAAAATGTATTATGTACATCATTCACAGTGCGCTGGATATTCATATGAAAAGAGCTCAAAATTATACTAGACCAAACTAAAAAAAAAGCAAATTTTAACGTGACTTGTGAAGAATGGGGCAGTGGATTGCTAAACTATGTTAAACAACATTTATGTATAATATTATAAAACAATAATTTTACTATAGAAAGTTTTTCTACTTAGAAGATAGGGACATCAAATACCATTGCAGTAATAATTTTAAGCTATGTGTAGATTATGTAGACGCATATGCGATGTTATGCCAACGTTCTATGTTTGAAATTCTGTACCTCAGAGGTAGATTATCGTAAGTGACATTTTGGCGATTTTACAGGAGAGCCAAAAGAAGTTGTGGGCACACCTATTTTGATCCCTATGGCCCATTCTGATGACTTTATCATGCTCAAATTAATTAATTTGAGCATGATAAAGTCATCAGAATGGGCCATAGAGATCAAAATAGGTGTGCCCACAACTTCTTTTGGCTCTCCTGTAAAATCGCCAAAATGTCACTTACGATAATCGACCTCTGAGGTACAGAATTATGGGCAAATCGCCTAGACCTTAACCAACAGCACGGGCCAAGCCTACCGTTGGAAAAGTAAGCTAGGCGAGTAGCCCAGTTCTAATTTTGAACTACCATCATATGTATGAGTCTCTATTGAATTACATAAAATCTATATATCTATATATCAATCAATTATCCAGTAAGTACCTACTTGCTTTCACATTAAAATCTTTACATAAGTTCAGGCAAAATGGAGGAAACGGTTTGATTTATCTTTTTTAACGTGGATATGTTTTGGGTGACGCGATCCACCACCCGCCAGATGGCTTTCATTGAAGTGCCACCGGGAGAGGCCATGTGTGAGGAAGTCGTGGAGGCCGTTGAAAATCATACCCACTCAACGGCTGATGATTGACAGTTGTGTTTGGCTAGATCCGCCGTGAAAAGAAAAGCCCCAAGACGATCTGACGATACACTTTGCTAGAATCGTTCGAAGTGAAATACGCGAAATCAACATAGATGAGAGAGCTATATTTACTTCACGTTTCTTACGACGCGAAAGGAAGAAAATCCCTCGATTGGCTCGATTCAGAAAAGGTTTATGCCTCACTGAATTCATTTCATCCAACAACCAATAAATATGAGCTCTAAACTTACATATTTTTACCAGCTATGCTTACTTAATCATATTCTCCCTATCATGTTTTTTATTGACGTTGCGTATATACTATGTATTAATATTAGTATACATGATATGATATTCAAAGCTATCAATATTCATGCGTGTCCTCCTTTCAATAACCAGTGGGGGGTCGCTGTTGTCAAGTCGGTGGCAGTTCACAAATTTCCTTATGTTTTCGGGTTGGGGTAAGTCTGAAATTGGCGACACCAACACAAAGAACTACCTTTTCCAACATTTTTCTAATATTTCTGCTTCTAACGGAGCAGTTACTAAGGGAATGTAACTCCTTCAGTTTTCAGCCGACTAAAATGGTTCACCTTTTGTTGGATATATACCAATTTATGCTGAAATCTTAGGTTGTCCAAACTGTTACGAAAATAAAACAAGCAGATGAGCTACACGCAAAGTCATTAATGAAGTACAAACAATCCTCGATGTTTAATAACGTGACTTTGTAGTAATCAAGGTGGTTTAGGGTTGGTTAATCAATCACATTTATCCAATGAATAAGAGGGATTTATCTGAAGGATAGCATTACTAGACCTTTCTAACCTCGAACAAGTTTATTAATTCACAAAAATCTTATTTGAATCTCAAGTTTGATGTCTTTATTTTTGTACCTTCCAATGCTATTTGGGGATTTGGCCTCAAATAGCAGTAACGGCGAAGATTCTATCGTAGCATAATTCGTTGAATGGAAAAGAAGACCGTGTATACCTAGTAAGACCCCGTGTAGATCACCTACTAATATGGGACGAGTTCGTATTTTTATTGAGGTTTCGGCTGGGCAAAGATACCGTTCTTTACATTCTAACATGAATCGAAGATGAAATTAAGTCCACAACTCACTGATCAGAATAATTCATTCATAATCATTCAGGTTGCAATATCGCTATTCATATATGAATTTCTCTCTCTAGAAATGAAGCAAAAGGCAAAAACGTGGTGGTTTCTTATTAGCCGAGCTTGATAACATGATGGACACTGTTGTGGAAATAACGTCAGACCCGGTTTTTTTAATAGTAAATCCATGAAGAAAATGAAGCTCCTTACTCTACTCTGTGGTAGCTCCATGTGTAAATCGCCCTTATTTTGTCGACTACGGACACCAATGAGGATGCCAACGGCGCTATCTGCCAGACTGAATTTATCTGAGGGATAATTTTATCCGCCAGGTAATTCGGCATTGATAAACGACTCACGTTCTATATCTAGAGTATAGCGCATCACTCGGTATAGTTATCCTGCAGTTAATGTAGAATATTGATAATACGGCCCGAAGGCAAATGCCTTCATTATCCGAATACCTTCATACAAATGAACAATATGCATATCTACTAACATTGTTTTTTTTTCTTAATTAACTCCCTCTGATCAGCTGAGTTCACATTGACTCAAGCACAAACTTACATGATCTGAAAACATCCCTGTTTTTCCTCGAAGAGGAGAAACTGGTTTAATTTTTTTGGTTGCTACCTATTTTTAACTACAATTCAATGAAATTTAAGTAGCTAAATTGTTTAGCATAACTTTTTCACACATTTCTGAATTTTCAAGCTTTTAGTTTTGATAAGCCATACGTTATGAGCCAATGAAATAGCTTCATGAACTATAAAAATTCGTTAATTGCAAAAAAGGACAAAAATTGTAAAATTTATTTTTTGAGAAAAACACATGGCAACGGGTTTTGGTTCATTATTTACCATCTGCAATACAATTACAATTTATGGAGGGACTCTGGTCAGTTGTGGGGGCCCTTAAAGCTAATTCCATTTCTAATTTACAGACGGTGCTGAAATTTAAGGTGGAGCTCCTTTAGGACACCTCGAAAACAATTACGAGGCAAGGAGGCGCACTGTTACAACTCTTGTTCTTCCAAAGAATACTATGAAGACGCACTATAACGTAATAATGATAAATAATAACAATAACATAATAATAAATAATAACAATAACGTAATAATGAAAAAAACTGTTCCCGCTAGGGACGTGGTCAAGAACGAAAAATGATTATTCGATTTTAAATGATATTTATATAAGAAGACAGGTATGTAATTTGAATTCAACAGAGAAGCAAGAGTGCAAGGCAATAATCCTCAAACAAAAAACTTCACTTCTACAGTTCATTAACCTGATTCGGCATTTGTTTAGTGCAGTCTCTTTAGTGACCGGAGGGGTGCTGTTACCTACTTAACGTCATGCGAGGTGAGGCATTGGCGCGCGACCAAACAAAAACGTAATAAAAATAGAAGTTCGGCACTGAAATAAGAATAATAAGAAAAGAAGTTCGGCACTAAGAAAATAAGAAAACTTCGGCAAGGAACTAGGAACAATATTTTTGGCACAGGAGAACTGGAACTGGAATGAAAACGGGAAGGTACAACGCGGTTTCCCAGTGAAACGTTACCTCCCCAAGGGTTATGTTTAGCATTTTTCTTGCGTCAAGGTAAAAATTAGAACGTGTTCTAATTTTCCCAAGTGAGTTTAAAAACGCTCCGCCAGGATGCGCAATGGTCGAAAAAGCTAACCTTGGAAAAAACCACTTCTTCTTCTTCACGTTAAGGCATTGAAAACGCAGAAAAAATGCGGAAAAAATGATACGGCCTTTACGATGATGAAATTTGTAATGAACTTAGGCTGCCCTTGGTGCAATGGGGGCCTAAGTCCACTCTCATAGATAGAGAGGGGTGTGACAGTACCATAAGAGATGCAACTCGTACTAATAGCGTATATGTTACGTTCGGAGAAGATAGGTTTCCCAGTTCTAGGATCACCCATCCATCGCCAAACGCTGCCTTTCAAGAACACGAGCACAGGCGTGCGACGCCCGTTGGGAAACAACGGACTGACGGCAGCGCATTCCCTTGGATCTCGCGGGAACTGTCACAAATTTGAAATTGAGCGCTTCTGGAAGACGTAGAATACATTTACAAGTACATGTTATGGAGGTGGGGTGTTCAGCTGAGGGAACTCACAAGCTAAATTCAGTCTAGGTTGACCTACCGTACTGAAATTTGGAATAGATTTCGTTAGGAACAGCTTGAAAGCAATGCTATCAAATACGGAAGACATCTTATCAGCTGAGAGTCCTCTAAGACCAAATTTTTCTTTAATCAACCTACTGAAATACATTAATTGTAAATAATGAGCAAAGAACACACATAGTTTCATAACAATATGCAGTGTCTGCAACCCTTCTACTTGATAGGAAGATGGCTTAAGTCATAGATCGTTTTGTTCCTTAACTTTACTAAAACGTAAAATTATGGGGTCCTGGTGCTGTAATGCAGTGAACCCATTTGCTAGGCACGAAGCCCCGAGTTTCGATAGTAAATATACTATAAACGGGGTTTAATATATTACGGACCAGTGTTCTGCGTAGACGGGGTATCTAATACAAGAATAATAAACTTTAGTGTAATAATTTGCGGCGTTTTAATATTTGAGTCATTATCCTGTACTTTCTAGTTATTCAGTGACGTTCTGTACTGAATGGCTTGAGGACATACGGTAATCTTTGCAGAGGCTATAGAACCGATCGGGGAAGACTAATTGTTATGTCAAAATTAATATCAAGCATTAATCCGTTCACAAAGTAAAGGAATGAGTGGGGTTTCCTAGAAGCGTTTAACTTCCACCGCCTGCTAAATGAGCGGTGACCTAGTTTATGAGGTGGAAGTCTCAGCGTTAGCCTGCACTTGGCTCAGCATCCAAAGTTTGAGCCATTTTAGAATAAACATTAGCACTGGATGTTGATTATCGCGTCCTGCACGGAAGATTTACATGAATTTTACGATTGTTCTTGATAAACATATATTGCAATAAAGAAATTACCGTACAATTAAGAAAGAAGTGAGGTTTTCAACTTACAAATTCCATTTTTTCTATACTTCTGGAATAGGTGATAATTCGCCTTTCTTCTCTGCTCTCTTCTTACAATATTAATTAAGAACCGATCCGCCCATATTCAAACGTTTGAGTAGTTAGGAGGGGAATACAATTTTCTCACTTGCTGTAATGTGGACAGAAGAATAAGTTGGTGACAGATTGTTACGAAATTTATTGTTGAAAGTAATGAAAAAGAATTTTGAATTTCATCAAAATTATCCGAAAAGTGCCGGGAGTAACACTGGCTATTAGAAATGTTTGGTTGTTTATGCGTACATGTCACGATGAAATCCGTAAAAATTGTATCAAGATCTGGAAAAATAGTTTCGATATTTTGTCTCTTATAACGAATTGTACGAATGCGCATGCGTGTTAGCCATAATTTTATCCACTCATATTGGAGTTCATAGGCTCCCGTTCTGAGCCCATCCTTGGGCATCCACAAAATGGGTAAAAATGACTAAAAATTGTTGAATATTGTTTTTCAGCAAAATTTAGTCAAAAGGAGTTTATCAACTGTGAACAAGAACATTACAATTTCTTTGCGCTCAAAGTACTCAAATTTCCAAACAAATTTGCATAAAATTCCGCTAATGACACTTCTGATTGAGGTGCGGCTTAAACCATTAAATAAAAAATAAAAAAATTGCATAAACAGGTACAATACGAAAAGTTATGAAAATTCGATCATGCTGCATGACTGGAGGTTTTTCATTCAACCTCACAAAATGTATTAATTGTAGCACTTGAGTTCTCACTCAACGGGATTATTGAAAGAAAAACTACTAGAGTTTATTTTAAAATTTATTACCCCTTAAAAATAAATATTGTAGCATTTAAACGAGTGAATACATGATGCAGAAACCATCATTTTAATCCAAAAATAGACAATCATCACGCATACATATCCAAGATACACTGACGACATACATCAACAGAATGTTTGTAAAACATTCATGAGTAGACATTCAACAATTACGAATCAACAACATACAACACAATTTGATACAACATCCATATTAAACATTTCATGTTTATGTAACCAGTAACATCACAATAAATTCTAAATTCGGTAATTCGTTGAGCATATTTTCAAGAAATACACTTATAAATTCGAAAGACGTACACATTTCTTTAAACATATATTACGAGCATCATACAAAGTTATTTGTAGACAAGCAAAGCATGTAGAGATACGTTTTCCAACTTAAATACGAGTATACCATTCACACTTACATAGGTATGTATATAATTTTCACAAGAGTCGTTTCAACAACTGTAAAATACTGAATATCGATTGCGTTGCACAGTACTTTTGAGAAACATAGATGTATGGACATCTATCAATCTAAGTTCACATTCGAATTTTTATTATTATTTTGCCAGTCCTGAAATGTGGAAGAATATTGTGAATTTTCCAAGCAAGGACATTTTTTAAGCAAGTACCTACTTACAATAAAGCAATAGGGACAATTAATTTCTCATCCATAGCAATCTTGAACATCACAAGAAAATGTACGAAATGTTGAAACTCCCTTTTCAAGACAATGTTACAAGTAAAATCCAAGAAAGAAGAATTTGTACATAAATGACATTGGTGCACCAAACGGCGCGGATTATAAAACAGTCTGGTTCAGTTCGGAAATTTTTAATACATTCAATGTGTGTTAGGCATACATGAAGTTTCCTTCTCTTTTACTTCAGTTTCAGCTATGCCTTTCGGGCGGAAAAAAGTAGACATACATGGACAGGGTTTTAAAAATCTTTTCGTAATACCCTAGAAAAGCTTTTTCTCCACTTTTTCGATGATAAGAGAGCGAGTTTTTGTAGGTTTTTGAGGGAAAAATCGGATTTCAATCAAAAACTTTGAATTACTTCCTTCTAGAGTGTGAAAAATGCGAAAAAAAGATGAAAAATTGGTAAAAAAGGGAAATTATTGACTTTTTTCGAATTTTTAGACAAATAAAATGAAAGTAATTTTTTTAAAATCATACAACGTTGTAGAGCGAAAAAGTTTCTAAATTGAGTGACACTTAAATTTTTTTTTATTATAACCTTGCTTAGGACCATATTCTTAACTAGTAACTACCTACATTCACACATATATTTTAACCAGCTTTTAAGCAATACTGTGATAATGTGATATGATTTCCGCGAGTATTTGATGGAAGTAATACCATGCTAAAAGTGTTGTAAACTATTTTTAAGGAAGAAATAAAACCTTATTATTCAATTCTGTTGATCTAAGCTATTTTTCAAGCCAAGAATAGCGCCCCGGGTTGATATTACTCGTAAATAGTTAATACCTTTGTGATGTTTCCACGACGGCAATATGTAAATTAGCATTCCCTTTAAACATAAATGCATTGTAGTTTGAGTCACGAATCGATTGTGTTAACTTATACTAGATTATAGCGATATTTGAAATAGGTACAATGTTTTCCAACCCGAGCGTAACATTCGATTCATACACCGAGCATATAATTGGAAAAATCACTAAACCGTACTTGAAACTATCGTATTTAAAACTTAATTGAACTTCTTGACTTTTGAAAAATTTGAAAAATTAGCTCGCCGATAAATCCGCAACAACAGGAGACATTAATTGACTTTTGGTGTTGCGGATTTATCGGCGAGCGTAGGATTGTTTTTGACTTTATCAAAATAACTGTTACCAAAACCTAGATTTTTGTTATTATTGAAGTATTTTGTCATAACGGAATGTTATGCGATGCATTTTTTTCAGATATCACCAAGGGGTCTGAAGTAAACCAAACTTTCAATAATAATTTTCGGCTTTTCTGTTAGGCACGCTTTGTGTGTCGCAAAGTGTAATAATTTCCCACCGAGGGAGGCCATAGTAAAGACATGGAAATGTAAAAACAAGAGTTTGAAAAAGTAGGCCTATCAAAACATGAAAATAGATGCAACGGACTACAAGAGATGGAGTGAACCAACTAGTAGCGAGTAGAAAGTAAATCAAGTATTTTAATTTCTCCCTTGATGGGAAAAACAAACGATCATGGATATGTCTAGTACCTACTGCTTACCAGTTGGTACCTACTACTCAATTGTATACCAACCATGTAGTGCCTTCTTTTCACAAGATTATTCCATTATGGTTACAAAACAATATTAGTTTTTAACTTAGAGTAATAAATCAGCATTCCTTGACACTACAATTGCTTAGAGGTCATGAATTGCGAACGATTTTCCTACTATGAAAACTATGGGAGTTGCTCTTCCCTAGTAACGCCTTGGTTGTACGTGAAAATCAATAGAAAATGTGCCGGTCGGGAAAAAAGTGTCGGTTGGGAAAAAAAGTGTCGGTCGGGGAAAAAAAAGTGTCGCGAAAAATTCCTTGACCCCCAGCCAAAAGACATATCCATGTCAAAAGAAAATAAATCTTATGATGTACCACTATCATCCCGAAAATTTCTCCCTTGATGAGAAAAACAAAAGATCATGGATATGTCTAGTACCTACTGCTTACCAGTTGGTACCTACTACTGAATTGTATACCAACCATGTAGTGCCTTCTTTTCACAAGATTATTCCATTATGGTTACAAAACAATATTAGTTTTTAACTTAGAGTAATAAATCAGCATTCCTTGACACTACAATGGCTTAGAGGTCATGAAATGTCGTGGTAAAATGAGAGCATTCCAAAAAGTGGCGAACTATTTTCCTACTATGAAAACTATGGGAGTTACTCTTCCCTAGTAACGCCTTGGTTGTACGTGAAAATCAATAGAAAATGTGCCGGTCGGGAAAAAAAAGTGTCGCAAAAAATTCCTTGACCCCCAGCCAAAAGACATATCCATGTCAAAAAGACCAAACTAGAGATTGATAATATTGACCTTGTAAACCCACGTTGCCCATTTGTGATTTTTGACCCAGGTTTCATAATTTTGATCCAGTAATCTCGGAGAAAAGATGTGGACGACGGTGTTTCGCGGACGGACGGATTTTATTTATTTTGTTTTAGCGTGGAACACGCTTTTACCGGGGCCTAAATGTGTAAAATATCACGGAAAAACAAGACTAAAGTAGCGGCAAATCGATTTCTTTGCTATTCAACCTATGAAGCTGTGAGCCCCTCGCGAGGCGCGCACCGCCGAATTCTAATTCGATTTTTTATTCTACGCGTCTTGAAACAAAACCAATAAATATTTAGAGGGTTAAATATTTTTTCCTGTTTAATTATAAAGGAGGCGTCGTCCATCTGGGTAAATCGACGAAGGGCTCTGTCGGTTTGCAAGCGCCCATTTAGGTAAGCAGTGAACCGCAAGTGGGGACACTCGCCCCTACATTGAAGATGACGCCTTGTGTCCTCCTACTATGTGGGCTGCTGCTGCTCCTGATAGCCATCTGACGACTACAAACGGTGCTGAATCGTACCTTCCGATTACAACAAACAGTTTTATACACCACATCCCAACATACATCACGTGGTAGCTGCATTCAAGGAGATCCAAATGGAAACAAATATGAAAATTGAGAGCTGGAAGCGAGGTGGTGCCAATAAGGTCAGGAAGGCTGCTGACACCTTCTGAATGCTGGGACACCTACCTATAGGACAAGGACGAGACGGCCTACATGACAAACATCGCCAACCGCTGTAATTTGCTTGAGTTGTTATGATTGTTTGACGGAGGTTCCTGTTATGTACCTAATATACCTAGTACAATAAACCAATTTAATCAGCTGTAATTTTCTCTGGATAAGATTTTACCCAATTTTTAGCCAGATGAAGCTTTTACCCAGATGGGCCGTCGCGAGCTCGGGAAGGTATATCCAGTTAGGTCTATATTCTTTACCATGTTGGGCGGTAGTTTGACTAGGATTTACCCAGATGAGAGCCGCCCTATAAGAATTATTATTGAAAATAATAAACCAAAAGTAGAGTATTGATAATTTTTGATAAAGCATTCACACTCGAGTGTTGTAGAGATAGAATAAATGATATTCTGTTTGAAACCTACTTCCGTGGGTTCCTTGAGGAGTTGAGTATTTCCGATCTCAACGAAAAGGCAAAAGAATAAAAAGCAGTTATGCAGAATACGTCGAAGGAGTTCCGAAACTGATTGAATCTCATCGAGGAGAGCTGGGAGGTGGAGGCGCCTACGTGCTCCGAATCTCGTACGTGGACTTAATACTTCTTTCCTATTCATCCCGCTCGCACTTATTCCACGTGAAGTACGAGCAGGGCTGAACGCGCACAACTACCTCGTCCGTGTTTACGAACTGGGTTAACGCGGGAACGGGGGCTTAACCTGCCAAGTGGTTTACGGGGCTTTTTATCTGTTCGGGGATCGTTGGAACTTGGCGGCTTCAATGGAGTTTGTGCGGTATCTAAAGCTCTCGGAATCATTTCAGGTTCAGACACATCTGTTGAACGTCAACTACACGGTTGAGCTTCATGTCTCAGCCTCTGATCCGTAGCAGTTGGTGAAAGGGCTGAACGAAAAAAGTCCCTGTCACGCAGCACGATCTTAGGAGCGAATTTTCGTAAGACATTTTAGCGAAATTATTTTTAAATGTGAGGAGCAATTAAGGTAAGGGCACCTCATGGATTCTTTTTCTGCTGTGCACTGAAGACAGATAATCCTGCTTGATATCGAAAGCATCGAAGCTTCGATTGAAAGCTCTGAAGACTTTGGGATTTCTGGAAATATGCATACGAGATTTTACTTCAGCCGATGCTAGCCGTAGCAGTTGGTGAAAGGGCTGAACGAAAAAAGTCCCTGTCACGCAGCACGATCTTAGGAGCGAATTTTCGTAAGACATTTTAGCGAAATTATTTTTAAATGTGAGCAATTAAGGTAAGGGCACCTCATGGATTCTTTTTCTGCTGTGCACTGAAGACAGATAATCCTGCTGGATATCGAAAGCTTCGAAGCTTCAATTGAAAGCTCTGAAGACTTTGGGATTTCTTGAAATATTTCCTTTAATAGAAATTCCTTAGAACGTGCTCGGCGGAAGTTCTTGAGGTTTCTAGCATTCGAATTGAGGATACCGGCAGAACAGGTCGATTTCCGGGCAGTGGCCACTGAGTATGGACTTGCTAAAGCATTGACAGGAGAATGTTTTATGTTGTCCTGGAAGTGGAGCCTCGCCTACGTGTTTTATACAACACATCCCAACATACATCAGGTGGCAATCTTACAACAGGGCAATGTTTATGAGTCGTGGTATAGATGAGGAGTCGAGGATCACGCCAAGGTAACAAGGTGTTATAGGGGCGGCATGATTGTACACAACGGCTGAGATTGCAGTTTGAGAGAAGTCACGTAAGATCTGCCTAGATAAGATTCACTTGGCAAGGGACTGTCCTAACAGGGGGCAGGGCAGGAACGGAGAGGCGAGACCCCAAGGGAGCAGGGGACGCCAGGGGGGGGCTTGGTCGGAGGTCGTCAGAAGAAGTAGGGATACTAGGATTGCGATCAAGTCAGGTGAAGGGGATGATGCCGCTGGTTTCACCAGGTTGAGAAGAGCGTTTTAGAGGGAGAGGGAGTTAGAAAGTACAGAGAATGCTTAAGCCAAAAGATCCGGCCTTTACTATAGGATTAGGTAGGAAGGGAGGCTGATGAATATCGAGTAGCCAGCTTCCCAAACAACCCACTATCTGGCAAAGCTTCACCGGCCTGCCCTCTGATAGAGGTCGGATTCGTGGTGGTGGTAAACAGGGGTACTAGGATTGCGGTCAAGTCAGGTGAGGGGATGTTCACCCAATGCTTATCTTTACACCCCAATATGTGAAGGTGAATTGGGTCTTATGAGACTTCAGGATACAGTATCTGAGCTTGGGGAACAAAGAAGGGCTAGAGCTATGCAGGAGGTATTTGGGGATGATATCCCAGAAAATATGCTTTGGATCACGACGACTCAGAGGAGGAAGCATAGGGTGGAGGTCTGGTATGCCACAACGGATTGGGCTGGATGGGGAACTCCGTATGCAGACCGAATAAGGTTTTACAAGGTGGTTTTCCTTCCGATGGTGATGTATGCCGCATCGACTTGGTGACATAGACCTACGAAGAAAATGCGGGCGGATATCCTTAGGATCCAGCAAGCTGCACTTATCTTGAGACCATACGCGACCATATCCTCCGATGCTTTGCAGGTGCTTGCTGGCTGCGAGCCCCTTGATTTACTTTTGGATGCCCGAGATGCTTATGTCGCAAGCAAGTGGGCAGAAAGAACATGTTGTGAGGTACTATCCCAAATTACAGCTGTAACTGATGAGAATCAGTCGAGGAATGACCTTGAGGCTGCTATACAGGAATGGGTATTGAATACATGGCAACATAGATGGGATAGTAGTACCAAAGGAGCCCACATACATGGTTTCTTCTCTGATGTAAGTCTCAGACAACAGCAAGTGTATGTAAGCCCAAACTATGAGATATCACAACTGTTGTCAGGCCATGGGAACTTTAGTGCGAAGCTTCATTTCTTCAGACGGAGAAGCAGTCCAGGATGTCCATGCGAGGAAGAAGAGGAGACTGCTGAACATGTGATCCGCACATGCCCACTATACAACGAAACCGGTCAAGTGGTGTTTGGTGGCGCTACCTTCACAGAAGACCTCTCTACTCTGATCAATTCAAGAATAACATATAAGAAATTTGAGACATTTGCAGAGCAATGGGCAAAGATGAGAGGCAATGGAGTGATTACCATTCGCGTGCTAACTATGATACTAGATTTAGGAATTTCATGTTTAGAAAGATAACAGGGGACGATGGAGGAAGTTTTATATAAGTACTCCTCTCCCCCAGTATGACTGTTTGATTGAAAAGTAATGGGGTGTAATGGGGTGTGAATGGATGGGTGAATGATTAGTGTGAGGAAATCCACTGTGATATTAGTATAAGATCAGAGTGATATTAGAATAGGTAATTAGCATAGTGAGTGAGTGTGTGATAAATGTCAGCATGAGAGTACGGGGACCCTGCCGGACCCTTTGGGGGGGGGGGGGGGGGGGGAGCAAACCGGTAGGTTTTTCATCATCATTATGATTTTTTATGTTAGACATTCTATTGATTTTATTATCTGTTAATTTAACGTGGTCCATCCCGGGCACACTCGATGAGTGTGGCTAACGCCAGAGGGGACACGAGGGCCTGCTGTATCATCAAGAAAGAGTGAGGGTGATCCACTACTGCCGGAATTATAAAGTCCTGCCAAGATTGTATTGGGCCAGAATGGCCCCAGAAACAATCCAACCCACTCTGATACAGCAGGACGGCCACTAACAGAATCGGCAAAAGTAGTCGAGTCCACCAGATGGATACGGGAAGATGATTCGAGGGAGCTAGCTTAGAGGGCAATTGCTGCAGCACGGACGTTTATAGGTGCGATACCAACCAGGACGAGGCTCACAAGGGGAAGACATGGTGAAGTGAACTGCAGGCAGGGGTGCTCGGTTAGAGAAACTCCGAATCACGTCATACAGGTATGCCCGGCAACGAGATTGGCTCGATGTTCTCGCCACAACTCTGTATGTGAATTGCTGGTGAGTTACGCTCGGAGGAAGGGCTGGCAGTGCTAGACTGAGCCCCATTTTGTCCTGGACGACGAGGCACTTCGCCCTGACATAATATCCAAGGACGGCATGGCATATTTAATTGACGTGGGCATCAGCTGTGGCTCAGAAGCCTATCCAATGAGTATGGTGTATGACGAGAAGATAAGGAAATATGATGGTGAAGCAAATGAGGCAAGCAACAAGAAGACTTACGGACAATAATGCGACGAAGTGAATTCTGGCCATCCTGACTTGGAAAGGTGTATGGGAGAAGCGGTATGTGGCCTCACTTAGGAAGATCTTCCCTGCGTTCCTGCTTGGATGGGCGGCCAGGGGGACTATCGATGGCAGCAGATTTATCTGGAGTGCATTTATGCGTTCGACTTGGACGAGGGCTCATAATGAGCTCTCACAAGGTCAGTAATAGCTTTCTTTGTTCTTTTAATGGAGTACGTAGAATGGAGTACATCTAGAGCAATCATTCCTGTCCGAGCAACACCATCTCTCTGAGAGGGTGGTGGCTCACCGTATAAATTTATATTCTAATGCGGCGGTTTTGTCTGTTTGACTGTTGAGACAGAAACACGGCTCGCCTCAAGTGATCTTAAACCACCCGGAAAGGATCTCTCTTCGCCGTCACAATCCAAGAAAGAAGCAGAAGAATTAGTGTATTATATATTACGAAGTAATGTGTATTGTTGTAATGAAGTATTTTCTTGAACATCGCCAGGTGGGGGCCGAAATTGTTCCTCTAAACGGCTTCAATATGCCTGCTTATCCCACTCGCAATTGTCCGCCGTTCCATGTTCCATTCTCCAACCGCAACTAACTAATGAATGAATCGCCCTCTACATCGTCTACCACTTCAGAAAAAAGCTATTCTGCGAGAAACTGATGTTGATTTCTTCACCACCTCAAGCGCCGACTATTTGAGAGCCATTTTCAGTGATAATTTATTTTTCATTCACGTATATTGATAACATACTAAAAGTGTAAAATATCACGAAAAAACAAGACTAAAGTAGCGGCGGGTCTAATTTATTTGCTATTCAACCTATGAAGCTGCCCTGAATCGCCCTCTACATCGTCTACCACTTCAGAAAAAAGCTATTCTGCGAGAAACTGATGTTGATTTCTTCACCATTTCAAGCACCGACTATTTGAGAGCCATTTTCAGAGATAATTTATTTTTCATTCACGTATGTTGATAACATACTAAAAGTGTAAAATATCACGAAAAAACAAGACTACGGTAGCGTAGGATCTAATTTATTTGCTAGTCAACCTATGAAGCTGCCCTGAATCGCCCTCTACATCGTATACCACTTCAGAAAAAAGCTATTCTGCGAGAAACTGATGTTGATTTCTTCACCGACTATCTAAGAGCGATTTTCAGTGATAATTTATTTTTCATTCATGTATGTTGATAACATACTCAAAGCAGGGAACATTTGTTTAATCATTATTCATGATGCAGTTTGTATCATGCCAATTAGTAAATTGGCTTATCCCGTACTGATGAGTCTGACGGGGCGCAGCGGGCTGACGGAGAAATACGCTTAGCGAGCGATGTTTCAATCTTCTCCTCGCCACACCACGCCACGCTCCGCCACTGCTCACATTGCTCAACCTTCAAAAACCGGACAAAACTTGGTTTTTTGAAGGTCTTAATAAGAGAGAAAACTTTACATATTTCGACTTGTACACTACTGAAGTATGAATACCCAGAGTTGCAGGTCAATTGAAGCAATCAGACAATTTTTTTTTCCCCGCAAAAATTGTCGTTTTCTAGTACGATAATTTTGCATTATTTTAGTTGATAGTGCCATTTATGGCGAAAATAAAATCATATAGGTAAATTTTCTTGAGATAACTTTGCCTTTGACAAAGTGTTTTATTAAATTCAATGGTTCAAAAATTGATCATCAGTTAAAAATAAATGCGTTTTAGGAAAAACCCATTTTTACTCTACATAGTTAAAGAAATAAACTTTGTCCGGTCCTGTAAATCTCTTGTAAATTCATAAACATATGGCAGAAGTAACCGAGTCAAATTTTTGCCAAAATAAAGGTTTTAATGCTTCAGATATCTCACAAGACAGCTCCACACATTAGTATTGTTAACTCCACGATAAACCTCCGACGGTACACATACCTATGGCTGATGTTCAGAGGGCTGAATGTTACACATTTATTCATCAATACCAAAGAGATATGGGTTTCAGAATAGGACTGTTTCATAAATGTAAAACATCTTTTCATTATTTCATATTCGTGTTTGAAAGGATCCTAAGAGTGAAAAGAAAAGAAAATTAGCTGCTAATATCTGCAACTACGATTATACGGGACGTTTGTTTACGTCTGGAACGCCCCTCTTAGCTCTACGGAACCCCTTCCTCTTGACCATTTTAAATTGAACGTTACCTTTTCGAGTCTCCTAGACTCCTAAAAACTGTTAGCGAATTGCCTTTCCATTTTTCGATTCGAAAATTTTCTCCATGCTTGTTTTACAGTAGGCCAACGTCAGAAGTGAAAAAATGACATGGTTCAAAAATGGCTAAAAATCGGTTTAAATATTCCTTCAGATATTTCGCTTTAATCAAATATCTCTTCCAAACCGATGATTCAATTCAATCGTGATTACTTGCATTCGATTCTACGGACAAAATCACACGGCGAAAGGTCTACGTTTTAATGTGATCATTATTACCACGACTGTTGTCAAGTAAGATATAGTTCGTATAGTTACTTTAATAAAAGTGAGTGAATCGAAAGTGAATTTACATTGATTTTCTACATTACATTGGCGACAAGGACGGTAAGTTTCTCATTGCATGAAGTAGAACGTTTCTACTTTTTTTAAACTTTAATCGCCCTCAACCTTTCAACTCACATAGTGACATCAGTTCCCTCGGTCAACGGTGGTCCCGTTGGTTAAAGAATTTTGAAAGAATTGTCACTGCCTCAGACATAACTAATGATCTCCGTAAAAAAGCGCTGTTACTCAACTTAGCAGGGGATGAGGTTTGCGAAATTTTCGATAATTTGCCTGAACCTGGCACAACTTATTAGGAAGCAGTCACATGCCTAAATAACCATTTTACCCTCAAAAAGAACGTTTATTATGAGTCGCTTATTTTCCGTAAAGCCATGCAAAATGCTTTGTGAGTTTCTCACAACAGTCTTTCCATCCCTCCTCGCTGTTATTTGATTACCTCTCACTGACGTCACTGTATATGGAATGTAGATGCTGATGCATCTCCATTCAACCAGGACTCTCTCAAAAAGCAGAAGCAAGCGGCAGATCACAATTCCCCATAAATTCGAAGACTTTGTCCTTGACAACCCCCGTAAGGGAGGGATGTAGTGTCCACGGTGAATGTCACCTAACAACCATGTGTTTTTAATGTGATTATTATTACCACGACCCACGACTATTGTCAAGTAAGATATAGCTTGTATAGTTACTTTAATAAAAGTGAGTGAATCGAAAGTGAATTTACATTGATTTTCTACATTACAAACACGACCGTAACGAAGGTACGGGGAAAATTCTTTTGCTTTGACCGAAAAATCGAGGTTTGAAACCACTGTGCGGCTGTTAACAGTACATACAACCGTCCGAGGCTATTTTTCCCCCTTGATACGGCACAAGTGTGTACAGATATGAACTATCATCTTTATAAAACCAATACACCTTTTCTACAATATTCTGCCATGAAAAACAAATGGATAATTTTATGTTTTTTTGTACTTTAATTTTTGCTCGATAGAAAGATATGAGCGAGTTTTGACCAGTAACACGGCTCTTGAAATTTATTTGCACGATTACGTCACGACCCCCGTCTGCTTGGGGGGATTCCTCAGTTCTCTTGCGCTACTACGTCACGCGTGATCTTACTACCTGTGTACTGGCCAAATTAAATGGTCTGTTCGGTTAAAAACTGTTACATGGAGGTTTTCAAATGCGCTGAATCCGAATTTGAGGTCAAAAGTGTGACCTCAAATTTTTCCACGGGGTTTAACATCGTGGAGTAGGGGGGGGGGGGGGGGGGGGGGGAGAATTTGATATGCATTTCTGTTGAAGTTGTACATTTTTTTTTACTAAAACAACAGATTTGCCTAAGGTTTAATTCAATTAGTGGAACGTATTCAAAGTGCAAATGCTATGTATTTAAATTATGATTCGAGTCTCATCGTAGGTGTTTACTAGCGTGGTAACCTATAGGAGACACCTGTCCGTACAGAGGAGCGTGTAGAGTGTAGAGTTACACCGACGTCGACGATATTTGTCGAGCAGTTCATCATCACTTGTGTTTGCTCACGAATCCAAGGGGCCCCCCGAGCCACCGTCGTCATTTTCTATCTAGGGCGAACTAACACGCACTCATTCGCCCACGTAGACTCGACGTCTCGTACCTCCGCCTCACAACCGCCACTACAGGTTTTCCCAACGTTCACATAGATTGATTGTTTTTACTCGACGGAACCGTATCAACAAAATCTCGAAAAAGAAAACCACTCACCCACACACTGCGATATAGGTAGTCTTGAGAAACTTAGCCCCTACTTCAAGCAGAAGTTCAAGAAGGATCAAAAACATTTTGTTCAAATACCCCCACAAATAAGGATTGTAGGAGGGAGGGAAACAACTTGTGGGACACCCTGTATAAACCTATATATCTAAGAGTACTGTTTTAGAGTGCTCTAAAACGAATTTCCAAGAAGTATACATTAATACATAGTACATTTCTTCACATTTAAAAGCTTTAGCAACAGCTTAATTTTCTTTAAAAAATCTCAAAAAACGACAACCTTAATTTCATTACTCAACCCCCACACAACTAATTTCATTTCGGTGTCAACGTACTGTCAACCTTCAGTTATCCATGCGTGACGTCACGTCTGTTAAAAAAACAAAAATGAAAATTCAGAAAATATATCGCGAAAACTGGATTAAACTCACACACCTTCAGTTCCGAAACACTACAGTTTCTATCTGGAACGATAAACGGTTAAGGAGAGTCAGTCCGAAAAACTGTGCTTTTTACAAACAAATCTGTGTGGTTTAAAACAAAGTAGAAAATAAAAAACTGATTGTTAGTTCGATATTTCAGATGTTGATGAACAAAAATGGAATCAACATTGATCATTTACGGACTTTACTACAAGTACATAAGTTTAGGTACTTATTTCAGTTTCCGTGCACATTTCTCCGTACTTACTCATCCGAATATAATGTTTTTTGTTTTTGTTTTATTTTTCTCACTAAGGACTACCGACAGACGGGGGCTTTTAAACTTTCAATACTGCTATCTTTTTATTTAAAAATAAATAAATAAAAAATACGAAAAATAAAAAATAAACAAATAAATACTAATAATAATAAAAATTCGGGTTTTCGGTAGGTAACATTTTCCTAACCACAAACTCTTGACTTGAAATTAAAACTATGCCAATCCAACCAATAAAAAATAAAAATAAAAAAAATTCAAGAACTTTTTTTTCACTAACTCCTCCTCCGCAGAAAAAATGCTTCTAGTTTTGAGGCTTGACAAACCAATACTTATAGTGAACTTTAAACCACTACTTTTGAATACCCATTTTAAAGACGAGAAGAGATTAATTAAAATTAGTATTCGTAAGTCAAGGACATTTAAGGTTGCTTTTTTTGCAAATCTCTGGGAGTACGGAACTATCAATCAGAGCCAATCAAAACTGAAAGAATCCGACGGATCAGAAATAAGTTGACATTAAATCACCGAATAACTTCATATCCTCTACCCCGTCTCCCCCGAAGGTTGCGTGTTCGAATCACGTCGAGGGCCCAAATGAGTGTGGCTGATGGATGAAAAGTTCATCCTTCCGCAGTTGAGATCTGCCGTCCGTAGAGTTGGGTGGCGGCGATGGATGACCCGAAAACGGTCTCTGGTTGTTGAATGTACAAACTAGTTTCTGAAGTCACTAGTCTCTAGTTTTTGAAGGCAACTACAGTTACTAACTAAATAGTTGAGTGGCTGTTTCTGGCAACTACAGCTAGTAGTTGGCACTTTCTCCTGGGCAGCTACTCGTACTTTTCTACAAGTATTAGTTAGTAGTTACTGGATGAAGCTACAGCTACTGGCTGAGCAATAGAGTAGCTGTAACTAGTTTTAGCTGTAACTACAAGTAGCAGCAACTACTTTAGGCAACATGAACGCACCAAACAGAAAACTACTGTGCGGAATTCCTATGACATTAGCCCTCTGATATCTATAATAGAACTGTTTCTTCCTCCTCTGAACACCTTGGCATGGACAGGGATGTGTACCCCGAAAGTTTTCCAACAAATAATGGTAAGTCCTTGAGTTACGAATACTAATTTTAATTAATCTCTTCTCGTCTTTAAAATGGGTATTCAAAAGTAGTGGTTTAAAGTTCACTATAAGTATTGGTTTGTCAAGCCTCAAAACTAGAAGCATTTTTTGAGGAATTTAATGCCCAATCCGAATTTTAAACCCGTTTATTCTACCAACCTCTAAAAATATTGATTTTCTTCGATTTCCCGAAGCAATTGGCATGATTTGAAACAGTAAGTTTTAATTTTTAAAATGGCTTTAAGCTCAGAAGCCCAGTGAAATATGCCATCCAAGTTCCTGAATATAACTTGGTATAGAATATTTAGCGGATATTAATAAAATAAGTTGCAAAATCATCGAGAATTTTGCCAAAAAAGCCGTATTATTATTTTCAGTTAAGTTCATTTATGAAGACGATTACGTTTTAAAATGGTTACTTTTCTATTACCAAACCAATTTCTATTAGTTTACACTATTGGATAGGTTAATACAACTAAAATGGTTATAAATCTATCCATTTTAGTGATTTGGACTTTTCCACCATAACCCTCAGGATCGAAACACTGAGGACGCTGTGGCTGAAACGTTCCAAGCATAGTTTTCATTTATCCGCGATTGATACACATTTAAAGCTAGTCGGTAAAACTAAATTTCCTAATTTTAAAATAAGAAAACAATGGTTAGGGGGGTAGAATTATTGTTTGGATAATTGGTTAGGGGGGGGGGGGGGGGGGGGCTACAGAACACTTATCACAGTTGCGACTTCAAGCAATCAGTATAAAACCTAACCTAAAAGCACAGAACCGGTAGGAAGAAAAACTAACAAACTGTAAAACATAATAACTAGGTGCTTACTGTAACAATATGTACTTAATGAATAACAAGCAACAAGTTACACTTGGAAAAACTAATAAAAATGAATTAAAAAAAAAGGTTTTTAATTTTCTTGTCTTGTTTTTACAATATCTTACGAGTACGTATTGTTATCACGAGTACATTTATGAGATACGTCCAAAGTACCACAACACCATATAAATATCATGCACAATGTAAAGCCATATTGTACATTTCAGAAATATTCCAAAATGCTTATATAATGTACGTAAATATGATATAGATTTCTAGAATGATTCGTGGATACGTACACCGTACCACGTACACCGAGGAGACAATAGGATTCAAGTCCGAAAAGATGAAATTTCAATAATATTCATTGATTCAGTTGAATCATCAATATTCATACAATTATGAGAATATTCGCAGATGTAAAATATACGCAGATTGATGAGGAAATTGCAAAACTCTCAAATTATCATTTATACATTTTCTGAAGTATGGAAGGAAATTCTTTCCTCTGGGTACCTGCAATTCTGAAATTACCTCACCGTGATTTAAACTGTATGATCACCCAATTTTCTTTTGACAAATCCTTTATACGCCCGCAGGTTCTAAGCGCCGACTGAGTCTTACAATATATCAAATCAGAGTCATGTCTACATGGTGTGGATGTAATGTTTTTAAATTCAATGATGAAATGAGAGAAGGGACCGAATGGATCTCTATAATCCACTTTAGTGGAGCCACTGACCAGGTATTTCAAAAAGCTTGAAAAAAAGTCGACGATTTTTAATAATATCGTCGTTGCATCAAATCGGATCGTTCTAAAAGTTGCTTGGTATGTGTCTGGGGAGATTTCATGCTCAGATCATACTTGTAATATATGTAATATTAGGTAAGGGATGATGATAGGAGAGATAGGAAACTACAGGACCTACAAGAACCCAAAAACGGAATGGGATTTTTATTAACAAACTCTCAAACGAAAACTGAATGAGGTCAAAACTTCTTGTAGGAGTAGGCTGTACCAGGAAATGTCAGCAGAGCAGATTAATGAGACAATCATTTCCGAATTTCGGAGCAGTAGCCACAAGACAACTAGGATTACCAACAGAGATTTCCAGTCGAAGCACTGAACCTTCTGGACAACAGCAGACATTTGCGAGGACTGAAAACGATCAAACCTCTAAACCTAGTCACAGCCCACTGAAGTAATGTAGGTTGTGATCTATGGACCACAAAACGCTGCACACTCGTATATGGGCACCAAAGTGTAGTTACAAGATGTGTACACACATGTACTAATAAAGATTATTAAATAAAATGAAACAGACGACTCTCAGAAGAGGTCTACCCGAGACGACCATGAAGCTCCTCCTGCTCCAGGTAAACACTGAAATTGTGACACAATCTATAGCAACTACTCAACTACTCGATTGTACGTGAAAATCATCTTTAATTTCGTTTGGGACGTTACAAAACATAATTCGTTAATGAAAACTGCCCTAGATCAGAGTCATCTACTCATCGTAATCTAGGTAGACAAACGCTGGTGTTATAAATGCTTGCATACGAGTCTGCAACACATAGGGACATTTTCATGTGTGTTTTCTTGTTGTATTTATTACTAGGCAGATCTCACCCGTGCATTGCACGGCGGGGCGTACAGATCAATTGAACGGGCGCTTCAGATCGTGAAAATACAAAGCTCTGTCGAGGAGAGGGGAGAACAGTGGCAGGGAGATCGTGACCGTGAACGGGAAAGGGCGGTCGGGGAGGTGTCGTGAAATTCCCCCTTTAATCCCCGATCGAATGGCCAGGCAGAGAGATTTTTTATTTATTTTAAAGGCAGCTCTTCGAAAATTTTAAGTAGAATTCCCATCCAGGGCTCCACACCACAAGATGCACTGGATTCATTTCCAGCTACAACTTCCAATTCCACAGGCCGTGCACCAATGCTAACATTGTTCACATTCCAACCGATGTACTTCTCAACATATAAACCGATTATTGAACCTTATACTGAGCCTTCTGCATGCAATTCTCCACCCCCTGCCTTTGGGGCCTCACGTGAAGCCAGCAAGGTGGCAGAAGGCTGACTTAATATAATCATGTTCACATTGGCACTTATTGCGTCAAAGTTCTGGATACAGATTGAATTCGACTTCCCTTCTCCTCTACCAAGTTTCATGTCGCCTTCCCGAAAGATACTACGCGGAATCAGTAGTCGTCGCGTTCTAAATCAGTAAATACCCGAGCGATCCCGTTTTCATATTTTTTATTAGAAGTGCGACATTATCCCCCCTTCTGGCAGAAACCCGTTTCGGACCATCATTGATACCCTTACGAACAGTATGGTGAGACGTACGTTTAATATTTTCGTATCACCTTCCCCCCGGAACTGACTGCTCTTGCCGAAGGCTGGGTGGTACGTTGGTTACAAATTCATTTTGGGTTGAGGTCACCCATATTATTCACTACCCCAAAATTTTTAATAGGTAGTAGAAGACGACTAACAAGAAATAAATTTTATTTCACTTTTTCACACCGTCGTGAATGGTACTGTATTATTTTATTTTTAAAGCCCTTATCCTAAAACTCAGAACGCTACTGAGTCTCAAGAATATTGATCTAATAGATACATTTCATTCACATTTTAAAAAATATATAGAATTTCAGATCTCATACAAAATTGGTTAAGACTCGTAATATGTTATAAACCTACCAAATTTAAGAGCTCACCCATTTTATTTTTTTCATCCATGCCAAGTAAGGGTGACGAAATTGGTAGCAGAGGAAACTTTTTTTTTTTTTGGCATAGTATTTATTTACATTCAGCCATAATAATTACAATATCATCTTATACTAGGTTATATTTTACGTTACAAATTAATCATAATATATACATATTTGTGCTCCAAAACGTCAGATAATAATAGTACAACTGATTTTCTTATATTTAAACATATTTGTTTCCATTGAATATAGTTAAACTTATTTCGTTATATGTATAATACTCGTGGTCTTAAATTTTGATGTTAGTGTTATTTATGAATTTAATAATTTCGCTCCAAGCATTGCTGTTCTTCTTCAGTAATAGATATTCGTAGTTGAAGGGGTTTTCTACTAATTTTTGTATGTTTCGCAACATTACTTCTCGTGTGATGCTGTACAAAGGACATGTCATAATAACGTAATAATGTTCCAAATCACCACATTCACCACATTCACATACTGCATCATCTTTCCTTCCAATACGGTGCAGGTACATTGGGCATATAGCATGATTTGCTCTGAGCCTACATATTATGCGAATGTCCCGTTTATTGTTATTGAACATAGTTGTTTTAAACCACGGGGTGAATCCTATGTGTGGATTCAACTTTTTGTAAAACAATCCTTTAGGACCTATTTCAAATTGTCTCTGCCATTGGATCCGTGATTCTCTTTTTGCTAGTGCATAATATTCCTCTTTAGGCAGTTCCCAAGAAATTATGTCACCCTCTCTTGCGGCGCTTCTTGCTGCAATGTCGGCCTGTTCATTAAATGTTATCCCTGAAAACTTCAAGACCTCCTTGGGACAAAATAAATATTGGCGGAATCCGAGATCTTTTTCTTTCGATCTCTGCATTTGACAAAAATTAAAACCATAACCTTGGAGTGAATTCTTTGCAGAGTGGAAAACTCTGAAAACATAATATTAAGTACTATCTGCAAAAGCAAACGTCCATGCTGCTTGACTCGCTAAAAACCGTGGAAAAATGGGGGAAAAACGAGCCGTCAGCTAACACGGAAACGTGATTCTTATAGCGAGGCTGTTAACCGGAAAATGACGATTATGATCAAGGAAACACTGACGAGACTTCAACAATAAAATTCCGCGTTAAAGACCAGTATTATTTTACTTGAAACGAATGCCCGAAAAATACTTGAAAGTTCTGATATCACATCACCGGCAGCAATAGGGAGCACGGAACGCGATAAAATTCCTCAATATATTGAACAAGAAATTGCCAAAGTACGTAAAGTATACACCGACAATCCATGAACACTCATTAAATTTTTGGACAAACTTTATCTCCCAAACGGAATGAATGAGCAATTACTCAAATATATTTTCCAACGTTTAGCAACGACAAACGAAGACTTGACGTTTACATAAGTGGGACGAGAGCTTTTGGACGAGCTCACAACCCCTCTAACTTAACTAATCAAAAAATAACTCAGACCGCAACACTACTCTGAAAAGTTCAGGACATATGATGAACAAGTGATAAAATTCAACATAATTTTATCCCAATACAGAACTCGTGAAATGAATTCTTCAGGGGCAAACAATGCAACGCGAGCGAAATTCAATTTCAGCTAGTTCAAACACTGCTAGCTGATATTGAAAAACTTGTTACCTGAAAATATGCAGGAGTCGTGGACAGCACCTCGAAGGCAAGCACCGAATAGCAAATCTAATCACGATCGCCACAACATAATACTGCTCACAAATACAAATTCAAAAATGAACGATAGAACCAAGCACACGACGCTGACGATTTCAAAATTCACACCGCCAAGTAAAAGTTTACCTAGTTATTTCAAATTCAATCGGAATCACAATGCACAAAGATATAAAAACACGTTACAGCAAAATAATCCAAATTTTAATAGCGAATTACAATAACGGCATACTTTTCAGCCATTCATCAAGCACCCCTACCCACAGAACTATTATCCATTTGTGCCACTATACACAGAATTCGCCCCACTAAATCATAATTGTCCCAAACTCCAAATCATGGACCAACAATCTCGTCGAAGAAGCAATTCATCAGCAGGATCTCAACAAAGCTCAACGAGTTAGATTTGGAGAAAAAAAAGATCAATTTGAGATAAGCCCAAATTTGATTTTGTTTTAGTCAGGTCTTCCATAGAAGCCAGCCATACTTGAATTGCGTACGTATCTTTTTATAAGCGAGACAATTCTATGGTTCCTTATCCAGATACTGAATATATCGGACTGTAAGTACCACACTGGACTTAATCGTTTCTGTGGCTCTTGGGAAATTACAGGACATATGTTGAAAAAGTGATAAAATTCAACACAATTTTATCCCAATACATCGAAACAGAACTTGTGAAATGAATTCTTCAGGGGGCAAACAATGCAACGCGAGCAAAATTCAATTTCAGCACAAAACCTAAAATATTCCAAGTATTTCTAACACTGGTAGCTGATATTGAAAAACTTGTTAGCTGGAACTATGCAGGAATCGTGGACAGCACCTCGCAAGCAAGCAGCGAAAAGCAAAGCTAATAACGATCGTCACAACATAATACGGCTCACAAATACAAATTCAAAAATGAACGGTAGTACCAAGCAGGGAAGAACTTCTTATTGCAAACCGAATTGAAAATTCTCACCGCCAAGTACCAACAACAACCCGAGTACAAGTTCACACAGTAATTTCAAATTCAATGGGAATCACAATGCATAAAGATATAAAACACGTTACAGCAAAATAATCCAAATTTTAATAGCGAATTCCAACACCGGCATACTTTTCAGCCATTCATCAAGCAAACCTACCCACAGAACTATTATCCATTTGTGCCACTTTGCACAAAATTCGCCCCACTAAATCATAATTGTCCCAAACTCCAAATCATGGACCAACAATCTCGTCGAAGAAGCAATTCATCAGCAGGATCTCAACAAAGCTCAACGAGTTAGACTAGGAGACAAAAAAGATCAATTTAAAATAAGCCCAAATTTGACTTTGTTTTAGTCAGGTCTTCTATAGAAGCCAGCCATATTTGAATTGCGTACTTATCTCCTTATAAGCGAGGCAATTCTATGGTTCCTTATCCAGATACTGAATATATCGGACTGTAAGTACCACACTAGACTTAATCGTTTCTGTGGCTCTTGGGAAATTTCAGGACATATGTTGAACAAGTGATAAAATTCAACACAATTTTATCCCAATACATCGAAACAGAACTTGTGAAATGAATTCTTCAGGGGGCAAACAATGCAACGCGAGCAAAATTCAATTTCAGCACAAAACCTAAAATATTTCAAGTATTCCTAACACTAGTAGCTGATATTGAAAAACTTGTTAGCTGGAACTATGCAGGAATCGTGGACAGCACCTCGCAAGCAAGCAGCGAAAAGCAAAGCTAATAACGATCGTCACAACATAATACGGCTCACAAATACAAATTCAAAAATGAACGGTAGTACCAAGCAGGGAAGAACTTCTTATTGCAAACCGAATTGAAAATTCTCACCGCCAAGTACCAACAACAACCCGAGTACAAGTTCACACAGTAATTTCAAATTCAATGGGAATCACAATGCATAAAGATATATAAACACGTTACAGCAAAATAATCCAAATTTTAATAGCGAATTCCAACAACGGCATACTTTTCAGCCATTCATCAAGCACCCCTACCCACAGAACTATTATCCATTTGTGCAACTTTACACAGAATTCGCCCCATTAAATCATAATTGTCCCAAACTTCAAATCATGGACCAACAATCTCGTCGACGAAGCAATTCATCAGCAGGATCTCAACAAAGCTCAACGAGTTAGACTTGGAGAAAAAAAAGTTCAACTTAAGATAAGCCCAAATTTGATTTTGATTTAGTCAGGTCTTCCATAGAAGCCAGCCATATTTGAATTGCGTACGTATCTCTTTATAAACGAGACAATTCTATGGTTCCTTATCCAGATACTGAATATATCGGACTGTAAGTACCACACTAGACTTAATCGTTTCTGTGGCTCTTGGGAAATTTCAGTACATATGTTGAACAAGTGATAAAATTCAACACAATTTTATCCCAATACATCGAAACAGAACTTGTGAAATGAATTCTTCAGGGGGCAAACAATGCAACGCGAGCAAAATTCAATTTCAGCACAAAACCTAAAATATTTCAAGTATTTCTAACACTGGTAGCTGATATTGAAAAACTTGTTAGCTGGAACTATGCAGGAATCGTGGACAGCACCTCGCAAGCAAGCAGCGAAAAGCAAATCTAATAACGATCGTCACAACATAATACGGCTCACAAATACAAATTCAAAAATGAACGGTAGTACCAAGCAGGGAAGAACTTCTTATTGCAAACCGAATTGAAAATTCTCACCGCCAAGTACCAACAACAACCCGAGTACAAGTTCACACAGTAATTTCAAATTCAATGGGAATCACAATGCATAAAGATATAAAACACGTTACAGCAAAATAATCCAAATTTTAATAGCGAATTCCAACACCGGCATACTTTTCAGCCATTCATCAAGCAAACCTACCCACAGAACTATTATCCATTTGTGCCACTTTACACAAAATTCGCCCCACTAAATCATAATTGTCCCAAACTCCAAATAATGGACCAACAATCTCGTCGACGAAGCAATTCATCAGCAGGATCTCAACAAAGCTCAACGAGTTAGACTAGGAGACAAAAAAGATCAATTTAAAATAAGCCCAAATTTGACTTTGTTTTAGTCAGGTCTTCTATAGAAGCCAGCCATATTTGAATTGCGTACTTATCTCCTTATAAGCGAGGCAATTCTATGGTTCCTTATCCAGATACTGAATATATCGGACTGTAAGTACCACACTAGACTTAATCGTTTCTGTGGCTCTTGGGAAATTTCAGGACATATGTTGAACAAGTGATAAAATTCAACACAATTTTATCCCAATACATCGAAACAGAACTTGTGAAATGAATTCTTCAGGGGGCAAACAATGCAACGCGAGCAAAATTCAATTTCAGCACAAAACCTAAAATATTTCAAGTATTCCTAACACTAGTAGCTGATATTGAAAAACTTGTTAGCTGGAACTATGCAGGAATCGTGGACAGCACCTCGCAAGCAAGCAGCGAAAAGCAAATCTAATAACGATCGTCACAACATAATACGGCTCACAAATACAAATTCAAAAATGAAAAGGTAGTACCAAGCAGGGAAGAACTTCTTATTGCAAACCGAATTGAAAATTCTCACCGCCAAGTACCAACAACAACCCGAGTACAAGTTCACACAGTAATTTCAAATTCAATGGGAATCACAATGCATAAAGATATATAAACACGTTACAGCAAAATAATCCAAATTTTAATAGCGAATTCCAACAACGGCATACTTTTCAGCCATTCATCAAGCACCCCTACCCACAGAACTATTATCCATTTGTGCCACTTTACACAGAATTCGCCCCACTAAATCATAGTTATCCCAAACTCCAAATCATGGACCAACAATCTCGTCGACGAAGCAATTCATCAGCAGGATCTCAACAAAGCTCAACGAGTTAGACTTGGAGAAAAAAAAGTTCAACTTAAGATAAGCCCAAATTTGATTTTGATTTAGTCAGGTCTTCCATAGAAGCCAGCCATATTTGAATTGCGTACGTATCTCTTTATAAACGAGACAATTCTATGGTTCCTTATCCAGATACTGAATATATCGGACTGTAAGTACCACACTAGACTTAATCGTTTCTGTGGCTCTTGGGAAATTTCAGGACATATGTTGAACAAGTGATAAAATTCAACACAATTTTATCCCAATACATCGAAACAGAACTTGTGAAATGAATTCTTCAGGGGGCAAACAATGCAACGCGAGCAAAATTCAATTTCAGCACAAAACCTAAAATATTTCAAGTATTCCTAACACTAGTAGCTGATATTGAAAAACTTGTTAGCTGGAACTATGCAGGAATCGTGGACAGCACCTCGCAAGCAAGCAGCGAAAAGCAAATCTAATAACGATCGTCACAACATAATACGGCTCACAAATACAAATTCAAAAATGAACGGTAGTACCAAGCAGGGAAGAACTTCTTATTGCAAACCGAATTGAAAATTCTCACCGCCAAGTACCAACAACAACCCGAGTACAAGTTCACACAGTAATTTCAAATTCAATGGGAATCACAATGCATAAAGATATAAAACACGTTACAGCAAAATAATCCAAATTTTAATAGCGAATTACAATAACGGCATACTTTTCAGCCATTCATCAAGCACCCCTACCCACAGAACTATTATCCATTTGTGCCACTATACACAGAATTCGCCCCACTAAATCATAATTGTCCCAAACTCCAAATCATGGACCAATCTCGTCGACGAAGCAATTCATCAGCAGGATCTCAACAAAGCTCAACGAGTTAGACTTAGAGAAAAAAAAGTTCAATTTAAGATAAGCCCAAATTTGATTTTGTTTTAGTCAGGTCTTCCATAGAAGCCAGCCATACTTGAATTGCGTACTTATCTCTTTATAAGCGAGACAATTCTATGGTTCCTTATCCAGATACTGAATATATCGGACTGTAAGTACCACACTAGACTTAATCGTTTCTGTGGCTCTTGGGAAATTTCAGGACATATGTTGAACAAGTGATAAAATTCAACACAATTTTATCCCAATACATCGAAACAGAACTTGTGAAATGAATTCTTCAGGGGGCAAACAATGCAACGCGAGCAAAATTCAATTTCAGCACAAAACCTAAAATATTCCAAGTATTCCTAACACTAGTGGCTGATATTGAAAAACTTGTTAGCTGGAACTATGCAGGAATCGTGGACAGCACCTCGCAAGCAAGCAGCGAAAAGCAAATCTAATAACGATCGTCACAACATAATACGGCTCACAAATACAAATTCAAAAATGAACGGTAGTACCAAGCAGGGAAGAACTTCTTATTGCAAACCGAATTGAAAATTCTCACCGCCAAGTACCAACAACAACCCGAGTACAAGTTCACACAGTAATTTCAAATTCAATGGGAATCACAATGCATAAAGATATAAAACACGTTACAGCAAAATAATCCAAATTATAATAGCGAATTCCAACACCGGCATACTTTTCAACCATTCATCAAGCAAAATTACCCACAGAACTATTATCCATTTGTGCCACTTTACACAAAATTCGCCCCACTAAACCATAATTGTCCCAAACTCCAAATAATGGACCAACAATCTCGTCGACGAAGCAATTCATCAGCAGGATCTCAACAAAGCTCAACGAGTTAGACTAGGAGACAAAAAAGATCAATTTAAAATAGGCCCAAATTTGACTTTGTTTTAGTCAGGTCTTCCATAGAAGCCAGCCATATTTGAATTGCGTACTTATCTCTTTATAAGCGAGACAATTCTATGGTTCCTTATCCAGATACTGAATATATCGGACTGTAAGTACCACACTAGACTTAATCGTTTCTGTGGCTCTTGGGAAATTTCAGGACATATGTTGAACAAGTGATAAAATTCAACACAATTTTATCCCAATACATCGAAACAGAACTTGTGAAATGAATTCTTCAGGGGGCAAACAATGCAACGCGAGCAAAATTCAATTTCAGCACAAAACCTAAAATATTTCAAGTATTCCTAACACTAGTAGCTGATATTGAAAAACTTGTTAGCTGGAACTATGCAGGAATCGTGGACAGCACCTCGCAAGCAAGCAGCGAAAAGCAAATCTAATAACGATCGTCACAACATAATACGGCTCACAAATACAAATTCAAAAATGAACGGTAGTACCAAGCAGGGAAGAACTTCTTATTGCAAACCGAATTGAAAATTCTCACCGCCAAGTACCAACAACAACCCGAGTACAAGTTCACACAGTAATTTCAAATTCAATGGGAATCACAATGCATAAAGATATAAAACACGTTACAGCAAAATAATCCAAATTTTAATAGCAATTACAATAACGGCATACTTTTCAGCCATTCATCAAGCACCCCTACCCACAGAACTATTATCCATTTGTGCCACTATACACAGAATTCGCCCCACTAAATCATAATTGTCCCAAACTCCAAATCATGGACCAATCTCGTCGACGAAGCAATTCATCAGCAGGATCTCAACAAAGCTCAACGAGTTAGACTTAGAGAAAAAAAAGTTCAATTTAAGATAAGCCCAAATTTGATTTTGTTTTAGTCAGGTCTTCCATAGAAGCCAGCCATACTTGAATTGCGTACTTATCTCCTTATAAGCGAGGCAATTCTATGGTTCCTTATCCAGATACTGAATATATCGGACTGTAAGTACCACACTAGACTTAATCGTTTCTGTGGCTCTTGGGAAATTTCAGGACATATGTTGAACAAGTGATAAAATTCAACACAATTTTATCCCAATACATCGAAACAGAACTTGTGAAATGAATTCTTCAGGGGGCAAACAATGCAACGCGAGCAAAATTCAATTTCAGCACAAAACCTAAAATATTTCAAGTATTCCTAACACTAGTAGCTGATATTGAAAAACTTGTTAGCTGGAACTATGCAGGAATCGTGGACAGCACCTCGCAAGCAAGCAGCGAAAAGCAAATCTAATAACGATCGTCACAACATAATACGGCTCACAAATACAAATTCAAAAATGAACGGTAGTACCAAGCAGGGAAGAACTTCTTATTGCAAACCGAATTGAAAATTCTCACCGCCAAGTACCAACAACAACCCGAGTACAAGTTCACACAGTAATTTCAAATTCAATGGGAATCACAATGCATAAAGATATAAAACACGTTACAGCAAAATAATCCAAATTTTAATAGCGAATTCCAACACCGGCATACTTTTCAGCCATTCATCAAGCACCCCTACCCACAGAACTATTATCCATTTGTGCCTCTTTACACAAAATTCGCCCCACTAAATCATAATTGTCCCAAACTCCAAATAATGGACCAACAATCTCGTCGACGAAGCAATTCATCAGCAGGATCTCAACAAAGCTCAACGAGTTAGACTAGGAGACAAAAAAGATCAATTTAAAATAGGCCCAAATTTGACTTTGTTTTAGTCAGGTCTTCCATAGAAGCCAGCCATATTTGAATTGCGTACTTATCTCTTTATAAGCGAGACAATTCTATGGTTCCTTATCCAGATACTGAATATATCGGACTGTAAGTACCACACTAGACTTAATCGTTTCTGTGGCTCTTGGGAAATTTCAGGACATATGTTGAACAAGTGATAAAATTCAACACAATTTTATCCCAATACATCGAAACAGAACTTGTGAAATGAATTCTTCAGGGGGCAAACAATGCAACGCGAGCAAAATTCAATTTCAGCACAAAACCTAAAATATTTCAAGTATTCCTAACACTAGTAGCTGATATTGAAAAACTTGTTAGCTGGAACTATGCAGGAATCGTGGACAGCACCTCGCAAGCAAGCAGCGAAAAGCAAATCTAATAACGATCGTCACAACATAATACGGCTCACAAATACAAATTCAAAAATGAACGGTAGTACCAAGCAGGGAAGAACTTCTTATTGCAAACCGAATTGAAAATTCTCACCGCCAAGTACCAACAACAACCCGAGTACAAGTTCACACAGTAATTTCAAATTCAATGGGAATCACAATGCATAAAGATATATAAACACGTTACAGCAAAATAATCCAAATTTTAATAGCGAATTCCAACAACGGCATACTTTTCAGCCATTCATCAAGCACCCCTACCCACAGAACTATTATCCATTTGTGCCACTTTACACAGAATTCGCCCCACTAAATCATAGTTATCCCAAACTCCAAATCATGGACCAACAATCTCGTCGACGAAGCAATTCATCAGCAGGATCTCAACAAAGCTCAACGAGTTAGACTTGGAGAAAAAAAAGTTCAACTTAAGATAAGCCCAAATTTGATTTTGATTTAGTCAGGTCTTCCATAGAAGCCAGCCATATTTGAATTGCGTACTTATCTCTTTATAAGCGAGACAATTCTATGGTTCCTTATCCAGATACTGAATATATCGGACTGTAAGTACCACACTAGACTTAATCGTTTCTGTGGCTCTTGGGAAATTTCAGGACATATGTTGAACAAGTGATAAAATTCAACACAATTTTATCCCAATACATCGAAACAGAACTTGTGAAATGAATTCTTCAGGGGGCAAACAATGCAACGCGAGCAAAATTCAATTTCAGCACAAAACCTAAAATATTTCAAGTATTTCTAACACTGGTAGCTGATATTGAAAAACTCGTTAAATGTCTAAAATGGTGAAGTCAGAATAATAATTTATTTATGTAGGTATGTACCTATTTCTCAATACTTCAGATTAGCTAGCTGCTCTGAAATCATGATTTACAAACTACCTACTTCTCCATGCTCCTAGTTGGTTATGTAGGTATGAGAAAGTTCCATCGTATGTGAAGCGCTATGGTTATAAAGGGTAGGTTGGCGCTGTGGTTATTATACACCATGTTGACTTGGAAATATTATAAGGAAAAATTAAACACTTTGTACATAAAAATATACGTTAGTCTGTAGTTTGGCATAAGCCTATGTGATTTGTAAAATTTCCAAAGGAATATATATTTACGTTGACTCCCTAGTGGATAATTTTTCTTGTTATTTTGTAATATTTAAAACATTGTTGTAAATATAAAGTTTTTTTGTACGTTTTTGTTTAGTGTTCCGGGTTCTTACCTAACTACCTATTATAAAATCTTCAACTACGTACCATAGAGATTAGACAGTAAATAAACCAAGGGGACATAAAATAAAATGGATTCTTGACAGACTGCAGGGAACCCAGCTCTATCCACTAGGTAATTCTAATGAAGTATGTCAAGCCAACAACCCTCCTCGGTATGAACATTAGTTTTAGTTGTCATATCTAGTAGAGATAACTATATAGGTGGATCACTATTAGTAAGTACTTGGGGACATAGAATGTCACACAGATAGGGTGTAAGCCCATGACTTAAATAGGAAAACGCCAGCTCTCTTGGTAGTTGTGCTGCAATAATCCTGGAACTGTGCAGGAATCGTGGACAGCACCTCGCAAGCAAGCAGCGAAAAGCAAAGCTAATAACGATCGTCACAACATAATACGGCTCACAAATACAAATTCAAAAATGAACGGTAGTACCAAGCAGGGAAGAACTTCTTATTGCAAACCGAATTGAAAATTCTCACCGCCAAGTACCAACAACAACCCGAGTACAAGTTCACACAGTAATTTCAAATTCAATGGGAATCACAATGCATAAAGATATAAAAACACGTTACAGCAAAATAATCCAAATTTTAATAGCGAATTCCAACAACGGCATACTTTTCAGCCATTCATCAAGCACCCCTACCCACAGAACTATTATCCATTTGTGCCACTTTACACAGAATTCGCCCCACTAAATCATAATTGTCCCAAACTCCAAATCATGGACCAACAATCTCGTCGACGAAGCAATTCATCAGCAGGATCTCAACAAAGCTCAACGAGTTAGATTTGGAGAAAAAAAAGATCAATTTGAGATAAGCCCAAATTTGATTTTGTTTTAGTCAGGTCTTCCATAGAAGCCAGCCATATTTGAATTGCGTACTTATCTCTTTATAAGCGAGACAATTCTATGGTTCCTTATCCAGATACTGAATATATCGGACTGTAAGTACCACACTAGACTTAATCGTTTCTGTGGCTCTTGGGAAATTTCAGGACATATGTTGAACAAGTGATAAAATTCAACACAATTTATCCCAATACATCGAAATAGAATTTGTGAAATGAATTCTTCAGGGGGCAAACAATGCAACGCGAGCAAAATTCAATTTCAGCACAAAACCTAAAATATTTCAAGTATTTCTAACACTGGTAGCTGATATTGAAAAACTTGTTAGCTGGAACTATGCAGGAATCGTGGACAGCACCTCGCAAGCAAGCAGCGAAAAGCAAATCTAATAACGATCGTCACAACATAATACGGCTCACAAATACAAATTCAAAAATGAACGGTAGTACCAAGCAGGGAAGAACTTCTTATTGCAAACCGAATTGAAAATTCTCACCGCCAAGTACCAACAACAACCCGAGTACAAGTTCACACAGTAATTTCAAATTCAATGGGAATCACAATGCATAAAGATATAAAACACGTTACAGCAAAATAATCCAAATTTTAATAGCGAATTCAGACAACGGCATACTTTTCAGCCATTCATCAAGCACCCCTACCCACAGAACTATTATCCATTTGTGCCACTTTACACAGAATTCGCCCCACTAAATCATAATTGTCTCAAACTCCAAATCATGGACCAATCTCGTCGACGAAGCAATTCATCAGCAGGATCTCAACAAGGCTCAACGAGTTAGACTAGGAGACAAAAAAGATCAATTTAAAATAAGCCCAAATTTGATTTTGTTTTAGTCAGGTCTTCCATAGAAGCCAGCCATATTTGAATTGCGTACTTATCTCTTTATAAGCGAGACAATTCTATGGTTCCTTATCCAGATACTGAATATATCGGACTGTAAGTACCACACTAGACTTAATCGTTTCTGTGGCTCTTGGGAAATTTCAGGACATATGTTGAACAAGTGATAAAATTCAACACAATTTTATCCCAATACATCGAAACAGAACTTGTGAAATGAATTCTTCAGGGGGCAAACAATGCAACGCGAGCAAAATTCAATTTCAGCACAAAACCTAAAATATTTCAAGTATTTCTAACACTGGTAGCTGATATTGAAAAACTTGTTAGCTGGAACTATGCAGGAATCGTGGACAGCACCTCGCAAGCAAGCAGCGAAAAGCAAATCTAATAACGATCGTCACAACATAATACGGCTCACAAATACAAATTCAAAAATGAACGGTAGTACCAAGCAGGGAAGAACTTCTTATTGCAAACCGAATTGAAAATTCTCACCGCCAAGTACCAACAACAACCCGAGTACAAGTTCACACAGTAATTTCAAATTCAATGGGAATCACAATGCATAAAGATATAAAACACGTTACAGCAAAATAATCCAAATTTTAATAGCGAATTCCAACACCGGCATACTTTTCAGCCATTCATCAAGCACCCCTACCCACAGAACTATTATCCATTTGTGCCTCTTTACACAAAATTCGCCCCACTAAATCATAATTGTATCAAACTCCAAATCATGGACCAATCTCGTCGACGAAGCAATTCATCAGCAGGATCTCAACAAGGCTCAACGAGTTAGACTAGGAGACAAAAAAGATCAATTTAAAATAAGCCAAAATTTGATTTTGTTTTAGTCAGGTCTTCCATAGAAGCCAGCCATATTTGAATTGCGTACTTATCTCTTTATAAGCGAGACAATTCTATGGTTCCTTATCCAGATACTGAATATATCGGACTGTAAGTACCACACTAGACTTAATCGTTTCTGTGGCTCTTGGGAAATTTCAGGACATATGTTGAACAAGTGATAAAATTCAACACAATTTTATCCCAATACATCGAAACAGAACTTGTGAAATGAATTCTTCAGGGGGCAAACAATGCAACGCGAGCAAAATTCAATTTCAGCACAAAACCTAAAATATTTCAAGTATTTCTAACACTGGTAGCTGATATTGAAAAACTTGTTAGCTGGGACTATGCAGGAATCGTGGACAGCACCTCGCAAGCAAGCAGCGAAAAGCAAATCTAATAACGATCGTCACAACATAATACGGCTCACAAATACAAATTCAAAAATGAACGGTAGTACCAAGCAGGGAAGAACTTCTTATTGCAAACCGAATTGAAAATTCTCACCGCCAAGTACCAACAACAACCCGAGTACAAGTTCACACAGTAATTTAAAATTCAATGGGAATCACAATGCATAAAGATATACCTAAAACACGTTACAGCAAAATAATCCAAATTTTAATAGCGAATTCCAACAACGGCATACTTTTCAGCCATTCATCAAGCACCCCTACCCACAGAACTATTATCCATTTGTGCCACTTTACACAGAATTCGCCCCATTAAATCATAATTGTCCCAAACTTCAAATCATGGACCAACAATCTCGTCGACGAAGCAATTCATCAGCAGGATCTCAACAAAGCTCAACGAGTTAGATTTGGAGAAAAAAAAGATCAATTTGAGATAAGCCCAAATTTGATTTTGTTTTAGTCAGGTCTTCCATAGAAGCCAGCCATATTTGAATTGCGTACTTATCTCTTTATAAGCGAGACAATTCTATGGTTCCTTATCCAGATACTGAATATATCGGACTGTAAGTACCACACTAGACTTAATCGTTTCTGTGGCTCTTGAGAAATTTCAATTTTAAAGAAAAACAAGATTTTATTAGAATTTTCTCTTTCTTTTCTATTTTTACTTTTTCCTTGTTCGGGAAGAACGTTTCATTTTGGTTGTGGTGACGTCATCCACCCCCACATACTCCAAGTCTCCAATAGCTCAGTTATTGGTAGGTAAAGTGAATATATAGCAGGAATAGATTAAATTATTTCCATATCAAGCAATGCACCTCGTGTCATAGCTTTCTGGGCCTAATTGTGATTTTCTTTTGTAAATATAGGAGCAAATAATCTCCGGGAAAAGTTTTCCGGAATATCTATTAGCACTGAACACACGTTCTGAACACATCTCTGGTTTCTCAACTAAAACTGAGCCACTTAGGCCAAGTTAGATTATATAGGTTAAATTTAAGATTTACTTCAAGTAATATAAGTAGATTAGGGCAAATTTTTAGTTGGGTGATCACCAATAGGTTGCTGGATCAGCACTTTGAATTTAGTATTCATTTTGTCGCAACAGCTTAGGGTACAAAGTAAGTACCTACCAGATTGTGTGAAAGGATTTCACAAGCCTATTACTTTTTCAAAATTATCGTATCGTATCGCAGAAAGAATACGCCCCTTTAATAAATTGAATTTTGTTCTGATTTATTTTTATATGGATATATTTTCCTTTTACCTGACCATTTATTTATTTTTCTCTGCTTTGGTGAGGGTATATGGTGTTCTTCCAGTTTTCACCCCAATACCCATTACCCAGAAAACATTTTCATTAATATTTTTCGAATTATTTCCAAGCGGACTGGCGGCCTAGTTTTTATACGAGTAGTTTTGATTTTCGGTTTGTTTTTAGTTCTGAATCAGTGTCGTATAAATAACAGATATTGAACCCACCACATCTCCACTAGCAGCTTCGCGAAGAACACAGAAGAGATCGAAATTTATTTTGATTAATATTATTTTTAATGGTCTTTTGATTACATCGTTAAAAAACAGTGTAACACATGGAACCCTCACACAGAAAATATTTTCAATAAGGTAAGACGTATTTTATGGGTTGGATAGAAAATGTTCAGCAAAACTGGGGGCTCAAACCAAAAATGATATCATACCGCAACAATTAGGCACCTATCCATCATTAGTATGGTGGCCCAAAATTAAGCAAACCACTGTCCAGAAAACCCTAAACAAGGTTCAGAGACAAGCATTCTTGGGTATTACAGGTGCAATGCCCACTTGCTCAACTGCAGCTAAGGAGGTTGGTTGCAGGACCTACCGCCACTACACATACATGTACAGAGAGTTGCCCTCTTGGGGGCAGGAAGGCTGCTGCGACTGGGATACATAAGACGGGGATTCAGAGTCAGCTTTCACGAATCTTAGAGAACAGTGATTGCGAGATGGCTCTGGCAGTCACCGATCTAATGATAGAAAAACAGAATTTCGAGATTCCCTTAAAAGTGGTGATCAAAAATAGAGACTGCTGGTAGAATGGACTGCCCAAGTTTCCTCTGGGCTCTTTAGTGTGTTACGTGCAGTGATCGGTTATACATGGACAAAGTGATCAATTTCAAACAAGCCCAATTTTTTTTGCAGATAACACTCAAAACAAAAGCCAATGAAAACTAATAAACGGGGTTTGGGGCAAGCACACATAACTCTACGGAATTCGTGAATAAAATAAACAATGGATCAACATGCATTTTAACAAGATTACTTATTAACAAATTTTTTACGGCACTAGCAATGAGTAACACTGGAGCAACATTCTCGTGCGTCAGTGATCAAATTTTAGAAACGATCGGCAAAAAACATTTTAGATCCACCTCAGATGTTAGTATAATTACACCATCAATGGAGTTACCCTGCAGCGAAAAACTATTGTTAGGGACCTTGGGATCCTGCTAGATGCTGGGCTGTCCTTCAGAGAACACATTGATGAGATCGGATCTAAAGCAATGCGGGCATTGGGTTTCTTGATAAGAAACACGAAGGATTTTGTGGCTCCAGCTGTAGTCAAGCTCCATTACACATTCCTAGTGCGTCTTTGTATGGAGTTCGCCTCTCAGGCGTGGTCCCCGCTGCACGCCAATGCAAAAGGAAGTCTTGGAGTGTGTTCAGAATATAGCCATGCACTATTTGTGGTTCAAGAACGGTCATGAATGGGAGAGTTTTGGTTACCAGACGGCGTTGACCGATGTGAGGCTCAATTCCCTGGAAAGCCTTCGTCAGGTTTCGTATGAGTTATTCCTCCATGCCTTAATACCGAGACGCTTTGACTGCGCCTCACTATTGGAGTTACTCAACTTCTACGTCCCTACACACACCACAAGACTCACTCAGACCTTCTACATCCGGCATTCTCCTACTAACTTCCTTCGGAATAATTCGATGATTCGGTTGCAGACTCTTTACAATCGGTTGGCAGACACCGACATCATACTTGAGGCCTCTACTGCATTCATATCAAAGATTAAATCTATCTTTGATTGAACCATGTATTGAGTTTAAACCTGGGACCACAATCATTTTAGAAAGTCGTCTTATACCGTTTTATTGTTATAGTATAATGTCTAATATTTGTTCTTGTTGTGTTTCTGTATAAATTTGTCTATTGTAATTGGGCTTATGCCCGTACTAATAAATAAATGCCGAAGCACTGTGCATTGGTCCTAACAATACCTGACTTTTCAAGACGTTTCAGGTTCACGGCGACGGATCCATGAAGGGTGTGTCAGCAATCATTGCTCAACAAACATCACAATGTACTAAAACCCATAGCTTTGGGAGCCGCAAGCTGTCCAAAAATGACGAGCTGGCATTTTGTTATAACTTTTGAGGTGGGGATGAGGGAGTATCTTGACCCCCAGGGGGAAACAAAGTGTACCCCACCAGGGGAAACACAGTGCAAGACTTGCTTTCGTGCACTACCGGAACTGGGGACCATCTGTAGGAGCTAATTGATTCATGCCCTTAGACATGTTTGGCGAACATGCGGATGGTTTAATGTAGCACTCCTAGCCAGAGGAAGGTAACCTCTTTAACAAATATCCGCAAGGGAAGGATAACCCTCAAACACCTGGGGCGAGCGGCCTCGTATAGTCTGTATATGTGTGGCATGCAGTGGGGCTTGCTCTGCTGTATTGCTGCAACGACCTTAAGACACCGCTCAGGGAAGGATACCCTTAAACACCTGGGGCGAGCGGCCTCGTATAGTCTGGATATGTGTGGCGGTCAGTAGGGCTTGCTCCGCTGTATCGCTGCAACGTCCTTAAGACACCGCTCAAAGAGGAAGGTAACCTCATTAAAAAATATCCGCAAGGGACGGATAACCCTCAAACACCTGGGGCGAGCGGCCTCGCATAGTCTGTATATGTGCGGCATGCAGTGTGGCTTGCCATGCTGTATTGCTGCAATGCTCTTAAGACACCGCTCAAAGGGAAGGAAAACCCCAAACAAGGGAAGGGAAACCCTTAAAAACCTGGGGCGAGCAGCCTCCAAAGTCTATATGCATTCGGTACTGTAGAAGGATGGGGTAACCCTTTGTATAGTAAAGTGGTAGAGTGAGGATTCCCACTTCGTTGGGTGTCTCTCATTCGGGGCCTGTTACCTTCAGGTCTTGGGGGTTGGTGAGATGGGTCTCCTGCTGCTATGTGGCTTGAGGCTTTCTTGCTGGCTCAAAAAGGTACTGGAGCAAACGGTCTCTTCCTGCAGAAGCAGACTTTTACAGTCTGCACACTACGCTGCACCCGACGATCAGGTTAGATTGAGCTAGGCTGGCCGGTGGGGTGAAATGATGTCCTGTCCGCATTGGCTAGGGGTAGTTGTAGATCGTCGGAAGGAGGAGGCTGTTGGCTTAGGCATGCCTTCCAGGCAGGCTCCTAGCCGGGTGCTGTTTCTGCGCTGGCTGTCGCATGTGTGATTTTTTGACCACTGTGACTTAGCTGGGTGCTGATTCGGTGATGGCCGTCACATCTGTGACCAAGGGGTCTGTGGAGGATCTCACTTTGTGAGCTCTCCTTCTATGCCTAGAGACCGAAATGTCTCTAAAAACTAGGGGGGCGTTCATGGCTCTCTGGGCCCGTGAAAGGAAGCACGGTTCCTGGGGGGTTGTGTGCGGTCCCCGGCAGTAAGGCGGCACTGTGGCGTGCAGTGCTAGGGGTTGACGTCCCTTCTGTTGCCTAGTCCAGTACACCACGCCCAACACTCATCACCCGGAGGACTCGTCAAAGCGGTCGCTTGCCGACACGCACCGACGAGGCCTTCAGGTTTATTTTTTCAAATTTTTGTTTTTTCATGTTCATTCCTGTTCTCTTGTTTTCCTATTTTTTCCTTTACACACAACACATACAACACAACTTACACACACAATATACACGCACTGCTGGCCTTCGGATTCTCGTTTCCGATTGGCTGACTTCATCTCCCCTGAACGGGGCCCTCGGAATGCGGAGGGAGGAGACCAGGGGTAACACACCTGTGGCGCCAGATAGTACAGGGGCCTGTCGTGCCTAGCCAGCAAACGAGAGCTGCCCTATGTATAATCTCGTCCTATCTAGTAGTGCCGGTTGGCGACCGGACGTGGCCCTGCTGGGTAGGATGGGGGCCCCTCTTTGTCCCGCAACGGGTGGCTGTTGCCAGACTCGAACCCAGGCCTCTTTCGGGTGGCTCTGGGGTTTGGTAGCAGTCACATCGAAGTGGCTATAATCAATATCCGGAAGGGGGGGCTCTGGGTCGGTTCGGTCGGGGACGGGTCTCCGTATGGGGCCGGTAGTCACACATACATAACAACATACACAACACACATACACAAGTAGTTGAGTAGGAGGGAAATAAATTAATATAAATATGAGCACCAAGTAAAGCTGAGAGTGGGAGTGTGATCGAGGAGAAGGTGGTGGAGGATGTGGGGAGCGGAGAATTCTCTACGCCGGTTGGGGGGACGGCTAGGAAGGGGAGGCGGAGGTTGAACTCCTTGGGGTCTCCGGACCTCAAGGTGGTCAACCTTGAGCTTTGGAATAGGGAGGAAGGAAAGATTATACAGGCGCTGAAAGAAATCGAAACCTACGCCACGACCAACTTTTCGAAGGAGAAGCATGGGGGCTACTTTGAGAAGCGGTTAACGATGATTAAGGAGAGCGTGGGGGTGGCGAAGGCTGAATTTGAGCGTTCAGCAAGACTTGCGGGGAGAGTGGCTAGTTTGGAGGAGAGATTAAGTATTGCGGTGAGGAAGATGGAGGGTACCGAGTCGGCTGTGTTAGACAAATTAGATGCAAGGTTGGGCTTGGACGTGGGGAGTAGAATAGAGGAGGCAATTGGGAGGATGGTGGAGAAGATGGAGAGGAAGAGACAGGAGGACGTGGAAATGTTGATGAGGATGATAGGAGAGGAAAAGAGAGGGGTTGAGGAGGTCGAGAAACGTTTGAAAGCCAAATTGGATGCAATGAGTGATAAGGCGAGTAGGACGGGGGCCAGAATAGAGCAGGAGGTGGTAGAGGAAATCAGGAAAGGAGTGGAAAATGTGAAGAAGAGCGTGGGGTCGGGGACTGATAGGTTGCAGAAGCAGGTGGAAGGAATGAGTAAGAAGCTTGAGGAGAAGGTAGGGGAGACTGTAGGAAAGGAGAGAGATGAGGAGATGAATGCCAAAGTATTGGAAGACGTGGTGGTGAAAGCGATAGGTAGGGCCGGAACGGAGAGGAGTGAGTCTTCAAGAGAGCAGGGGACGCCAGGGGGGACTTGGTCAGAGGTCGTTAGGAGAGGTGGTCGTTGCCCTGCTCAAGGGTGAGGATAAAGATCCTTCCTTGAGTAGGTCATATAGGCCTCTTGCCCTCCTCCCGGTACTGGGAAAAATGTTTGAAAAAGTTTTAGTCGGGAGGATGGATGATGTTTTATGCAAAAATTAGTGATTGGCAGTATGGGTTCATGAGGGGTAGAAATACTGAAGACGGGATGTGTAGGATAAGGGGAGTTATTCAAGAGGCCAGTTCAAGATATGTGATGGGGATTTTCTTAGACATGGAGGGCGCCTTCAACAGGGCCTGGTGGCCCCATGTCCTGGGCTGCCTAAGGGAAAGGGAGATTGCAGGGGATTTGTGGAGAGTATTTAATGATTATTTGTATAATAGGACGGCTGAGATGAATATAGGAGGGAAGAGGGTATGGAAGAAATGTGATAGGGGGTGTCCTCAGGGATCCGTTCTTGGGCCCCAGCTATGGAAATTAATTATGGATGGGTTAATTGAATGTGTGTTGGAGTTAAATGGGGAGGGTTCAGATAGTTGGGTTGATATTGTTGCTTTTGCAGATGATGGGGTTATTTTAGTTAAAGGGAATTCAAGGGTGCAGTTAGAGGAAAGGGGAGGGAGGGTAATGAGAGAGGTAGGGGTATGGTGCAATAGGAGTAAAATGAAATTGTCAAGTACCAAGACCTTAGGTATGATGTTGAAGGGGAGATTCGATTCGGAAAGGCGGCCCAGGGTGTGGGTGGATGGCCAGGTCCTCAAGTTTGTAGGTCATACTAGGTATTTGGGGGTGATTTGGGAGGGGGAATGGAGGTACGTAGATGGAGGTACGTAGTACAGAGGTAGATGGCACGTAGACCACGTACTGGAGAAAGGGAGAAAAGCTGTAGAGAGATTGGCAACAAGGGAGTGGGGCATTAGGAGGAAGGAGCAAATGAGAATTTATCATGGGGTGTACATTCCGCTTGTGGCCTACGGTGCCGGTGCATGGGGGGACCTGTTGGCAGCACACACCAGGAGAAGGTGAGTGAGTGGTCAGAGAGGGGTGCTGGTTTCGATGGTTAGGGCGTATCGGACCATTTCAACGGATGCAGTATGCGTGGTGGCTGGTGCCTGCCCGATTGATATCGAAATTGGTAGATGTTGGGCTAGGTACTGGCTGAGAGTGAATGGAAGAGTTGAATGGTTGGGGAAGAATATAATAGGCTGTAAAAGAAAGGGGATGCTAGGGAAAATGTTACTGAATGAATGGCAGAGGAGATGGGATGAGAGCATGAAAGGAAGATGGACATATGAATGGTTACCTTGTGTAAAAGAGAGAGTGGAAGCTGAATGGATGGTCTTCGATTTCCACATGACTCAGATGATATCTGGCCATGGGGATTTCGAGGATAAGTTGCATGGTTTTGGTTTGAAAGAGAGTAATCTGTGTGAGTGTGGACAGGCTGGTACTGTCCATCACTTTGTGTTTGAATGTAGGTTGTTTGATGAGGAAAGGGGCTGGGCTGAGAGGAGGATGAATGAGATAGGAATGGAATGGGACAAAACGGTGGTGAGACAGGAAGAAAGTTATGAGGTATGGAAGAAGTATGCACGGGATGTTTTGGGCAGGAAGGAGGGGTGGTCCGTGCGTCCGGCCATCGAGGCCAGTAGGGTAGAATAGGTTTAGGTTTAGTAACTATAGGATTAGGTAGGAAGGGAGGCTGACGAATATTGAGTAGCCAGCTCCCCAAGCAACTGTGATATTAGGTAGGTAGTACGTTAGTTAGGAATGAGTGAATGTAATTTAAGGTATGATTGTAAATTATTTTGAATGTTCGGGTTAGGTTAGGTAGGACGAGCGGAGGGCCCCTGAGTTCAGACCTCTAGACTCAGGTGGCGGCAAAACAACCGGGACCATATCCATCATGGGTCAGTGAAAGGGTGGCAAGTCCAATCCACACGATCACTGGCTCATGAGAAGCGGTAGGCCCTCCCTTAAAATATTGAAAAATAGGGAGGGTCGAGCCTGCGACCATTCCAGGCTTAGGGGGCTTGAGACGGGGGGGGGGGGGGGGGGGGGGGGGGTTACTGGGCTTCTGCCCGGTGCCCTGCAGGCTCAAGTCACCAAAATGGTACTACGGGCGGAGGGAGCCCCAGGCCACAGAAGCACCGCCTTTGGCAAAGCTTCACCGGCCTGCCCTCCGATAGAGGTTGGATTCGTGGTGGCAGCGAACTCGCTAGAAGGTAGGCAGCAGTCCCCCTCCCCCCATCTTTTGGGTTGATGGGGCCCTCTGGCAGTAGACGAAAGTCAGTTAACCAGAGGGTCTCCATTAATTCAACATATAAAATTTCACATGTCCAAAAATGAACAAAACTACTCAGCTTATGCGTAGGAGGCTCACCAATCACTTTTACTTTCAATAAATTTCATATATACCTAGAGCAGAGCGAATTTGATCGTTATACAGACCACAGAGCCATTACAGCAATAACGAACTTGGAAAGAAATGGGGGCCGTATGACACGCTGGATAGTGCAGTTCATACCGTTTCGATATACGTAGTAAACAATATTAAGGGTGCCGAAAACGTATTTTCGGACTACTTGAGCCCTAATCCTGTAGATGAGCATCACACGACCAAAACAATGAAATTGCCTCATTCGGTAACGATAACGAACGAAGCAACGTTGGAGACCTTGCTTTGTTAGCTGATTTTCCAAACATTTATAGATCTTGAAAGTGCAAGACGCCAAGACTCGCTAATAAAAAAAATTACTGACCCTATCAACGAAGGGGTTAATATCAATTCAAAATACCAAATGTAAAACCAACGATTGCACTACGAAATTAAAAAAGGGCAATGGTACCAAAGTCCTTGGAAGACACGATAATTTGGTACCTTTACAACACTTGCGGATCGGTTCACCTTGGGAGACGAAAAGAACTTTTCATAAGATCCGGAAATATGTATATCAAATATGTATACTTGTTCAAAACAATAAAGAATCAAATCGAGACATGCATTGATTGTGTGATCACAAATTCCGTAAAAATAAAACCGGAAGGAAAACTTACATCGACCACAAAGTGGGGCAAACACTGTACTTGGACACAGTAGGACCATTGCCCTAAACATCTGGCTATAAACACATTTCGATAGCAGTAGATGGGTTATCCCGAGACTCTGTCTTAATAGCACTGATCACAGTAACCTCTACTACTCTTATCAATGCTCTAAACCAGCGGTTCCCAACCTTTTTAATTGTGAGGCCCAACTATTTTTACAATAAAGCTTTGAGGCCCATATATATATATATATATATATATATATATATATATATATATATATATATATATAACATGTTAGTAATTGGTAAAAGACATGTACAATGGGAAAAAATTTCTCAAGTATTTGCAAAGAAAACACCTGTACTTTATTCACTTTATGTTGTTACATGATGAAAAACAATTATATACAAGTGGCCAAAGTAAAAAGAAAAAACTCAATGGGATTTTAGACATTGTTTTTTCTCCCACGAATGAATCAATGTCAGGATTGAAACTGGACCGTTTTAGTCTTAAATCGCTTTCAACATTCAGTTTGTTCCTGTACTTATTTTTCAAAAAAACCAATGTTGAAAAGGCTTGTTCACATAAATATGTTGTGGAAAACCCCATCAAGTGCTTCAATGCAATTTTGGAGATTGCCGGATATTCTTCGCGAACTTTAATCCAGAACGGAACTAATGGAGTTGTTTTAAAAAACGATGCTAGATTCTGGTCACATGACAGTTCAATTACCGAGTCTTTTTCACTCGAAGACATTTTCATTTTGGTTTATTATTCCCAATAATAAGCCTATGTGTATGCAAAAAAATTTTATAACCCCCCCTCAAACTTTGTCACTTTACGTTTCAAGGTGCGTAGAATCTAAATTTGAAATGTCCGTCCGCCGTTCGCCGTCCGGGCCATAAAAGGCACAAGAATTGACCCCGTTCTTTCGCACATAGACTCCATTTGGGCTCTAGTTGGTCCTAACGTTTAACCATCCCGGTCGCTTTACTCGCATAGATGCTATGGGCCAAAAACGGGCGAAAAAGTGTCTTTTTCGAGGCTTTGAGTGTTAGAGTTACGCACGCGCGCACGCCTAGCACACTTGGGAGGGGGTCACGGTGGGTGGTGAGGGGGGTGAGTGGGGGGTGGAGTGAGAGGAGGTGCCGCGGCACCTTGTGGTGGCTGGGGTGACCAGTGGCGTAGCAGAGGGGTGTAGGAGAATGGATATTTATTACTTTTACGTGTTATACCCATATAATACGCCGCGCCAACCTGAGGGGGGTACGGCATTAGGGGCATAGTGGAGTAGCAGAAAGGCGTCCGGGGCGGATCGGAACTGATATAATATATATTTTATATTATATTTTATTACTTTTACCCCATATAACATTTAACCTACCTTGAACACACTAGTATATTTAGTATATTATATCATACTATAGTATGTTACAAAAATAATTGATCCAGCCCATCTAAAATCCTTCGTTCATCTTCTTCCCAAAATCTTCTCAGATAGTTCGAAGCAAATCGTTTTTAAATTAAAATTGCATTACATGGGCAGGTTGGAGTCTGAACCCTCTGGATGAATAGCTGTTTACTTATATTTCTGCCATAGGTAAGTGGGGTGTCGTCACCCAAGTAATTTCGGACGCAGAATCGACTGGGATAGGTCCCAGATGCTTTTTGAATCCAGTGTACCTACGGTTTTAGTTTGATTCCTATAGAAATTAGATCCATGGATTGAATGAGACCACTCGGGTGGCTGTACGATCATCCATTTGCTCCCCATCGGGAGCGCAGCCTGTAACGCAAGAACAGAGGTGGATACTAGAAAAGAGACTGGAGCAAGCCCCAGAGCATGCTGGTTACTATAGCTGGCTATCTGATTCAGAAATAATAAAGCATTATATAATAATTTGTAGCGTTTTTTTCAAGTTATCTCCTTCAAATGGTGAATGGCAATCCGCTGGCTATCTTACACGCGCAAAGACTCACTTGTTATAAAAATGCAATTGAATAATTTGACTATTGCTAACACTCAAGTGAGCATGGTTTAAATTTAATTGCTTCCATCTCTATTCCAATATTAATTGTTGAAACTCAGATGATTTTTTAAATATATTTTTATATTTTTGACCAGCATCCACGGCCCAGTACCAAGCTGCCCGGGGCCCACTTGTGGGCCGCGGCCCACAGGTTGGGAAACGCTGCTCTAAACGATTATTTTTCAAGAATTGCGGCCACTGGGAGGCATTGCGACAGACAATGCACGTCCTTTCACGTCAAAAATTTTTCAAATTCTCGCCACACACAGATAATTTCTTATTACCCTAACCCAAATTTGTCAGAACGACAAATTAAAAATCCAAAATCCGCGCTACGAGCAAAGTATCACGATTATCATTCAAAATGGGCAACGGATCTATACCTCACTCATATATATTTAAATTCATGTATCAACGAATCTAGAAAGTTTAGTCCGACGGAATTATTTTTTGGAAGGACACTCAATATAATTCTGAACATCCCACCAGAGGAAGGATTTACCCTCTACGTGGGAGACTGCAATAAACAACATTACAGAAGCTCATAAGAAACATGCAAAGTCATACAACAAAAAACATGTTGATATGAAGTACTATACGCAGGTGAGGATGGGAGCTCTTAAAATCTCATATCACTAGTAATAAACGAGAAGCGATTACGCGAAAATTCTTAGCGAAATATTGGGATCCTTTCGTGATGACAAAGACACTAATGTTTCATATCTCATTCAAAATTGTAATAATCCCAATATAAGAAGAGACACCCACGTATTGCAGTTGAAAAAATTTAGACTCAGTCGACAGCTATAAGAAAAATAATTCATTTCTATAATGAAGCTACATAAACAAACCGAAGAGCATAGAAAGAACCTGTGTAGAAAGACGCCTATTTTCTAGTAACACGGGAAATGACAAAATGCAGTGAAGTCACATTTTTGTGTAACGAATTTTGTGCACTATACGTGAGACATTAGAAAACGCATGCTTGGCGGTTTCGTAACACAGTTCAACAAACTATAAGAATTTCATTAATTATTATGTAAAAAGGATTTTCCCAGACATTCTGCAGAAGTATGGTCACAACAATTTTAAGCAGTTGACTTGGATGGATTTTTAACGCTAATTGACACAAATCAGGGGCACACACACGCCAGCGCGTATGATGATGGCTCCGTTCCTACGCTGAAGGGGAGTGCGCTAACTCCGACGATTGGGGTCAGGTATAAATATTGAAAGTTGCCATCTTCGACGACGGGAAGAAAATATTGTGAAGATAAGCCTTGGCCAACTCCGACGGGGGTCAAGGATGAGATTGTTCGTTCGTAGGTCTTATCATTATTAAGTCCGACGATATCTGAGATTTCCTGCCAGTTTACCAGTAGTTCTGATCACAAGTAATATGTACATGTCCGAATAAGTCGAAACAATTGTCGGGCTGCGAGACTCAACGCTCATTGTGCACGATGGATTTAAGTTCAGCCGTGAATTCGTGAACATGTATTGTGCGTCGTGGCTGATTTTGAGGAAGAAATCCACCTCGCTGCAAAAAAACACCTTTAAAGCACGGATTACTGGGTGCCGATTCCACCTCACTCAGTCCTGGTGTAGAAAAATTCAGTCTGAGGGGCTTACAAGCGCATATAGGGATTCAACAACTGAAGTCAGCCAGTGGCTCCATCCACTGTTCGGACTACGATTCCTAAGACCATTTGAAGTGAGCGATTCCTTCGTTGAGGATTTTATGAGTACGATTCCGAACGACTTCCGCGTCCAGAAGTTTGCAGAATACTTGGTCGACATGTACGTAATGTTTCACATGTCGACATGTAAGCCAAGTTTCCTCCTTCTATGTGGACAGAAGACGATAATAATTCCGAAAGAACAACCAATAGTTGCGAGGCTTTTCACGCAAAGTTCAATACGAACTTTTCCAGCGCACACCCAAATTTCTTTGTGTTTCTTGACGTCCTAAAACCAATACACCTTGATTCCCAATTCATAATTAATGGGTCTGAAGGAAATGAAAAACCTTCCAACTACAAATTTCGACAACAGAAAGCAGCCATTACGAAATTTTGAACGTATACATCATACGGCAAATTGACGAGATTCAACTTTTTGCAATATGCAAAAAGTATATCATTCAGCAGCAGTTATCATCCAGCCTCTGAACTGTTCACATCGATCCTTTAACGTCTTCACGTTTACGCAACGATCTGCAGACAGGGAAATCTACCTAATCTTATCGCCTATATCTCGAACTGCTCTTCTCGGCTCCTTGGTCGCCAATGCGATACTACATCATACGGCAAATTGACGAGATTCAACTTTTTGCAATATGCAAAAAGTATATCATTCAGCAGCAGTTATCATCCAGCCTCTGAACTGTTCACATCGATCCTTTAACGCCTTCACGTTTACGCAACGATCTGCAGACAGGGAAATCTACCTATCGCCTATATCTCGAACTGCTATTCTCGGCTCCTTGGTCGCCAATACGATAAGGTATAGCTCTTATCCTTTGTTTACCTGAGTCTTATCTACATCATACGGCAAATTGACGAGATTCAACTTTTTGCAATATGCAAAAAGTATATCATTCAGCAGCAGTTATCATCCAGCCTCTGAACTGTTCACATCGATCCTTTAACGCCTTCACGTTTACGCAACGATCTGCAGACAGGGAAATCTACCTAATCTTATCGCCTATATCTCGAACTGCTCTTCTCGACTCCTTGGTCGCCAATACGATAAGGTGCTCTTATCCTTTGTTTACCTGGGTCTTATCTACATCCTATACTCATTTTTCGTTTACCATTCCCTTTCTCATAATGAACTGGTTGTAATGAATCCCTGATGCCAACCGATAAACTAACATGCTCGAAATGCAATAGAAGTTTTCATTTTAATTGTCTGGGGATTACAGAAACAAATTATAAAAATATGTCTAATGAGGCCTCTGCAAAATGGAAGGGTGCGAACCCTTGAGCAAAGGCGACGTCAAACTGATTTGATTACGTTGTCAAAAATTGTCCAAAATGAGTTTGATGCTCCCTCCTTATTGGCTCTTGTGAACTTTAGAGTGCCGTCTCGATCAAATCGTGTCCCGTTTCAGCCGGATTACCATCGGACAAACTATGGAGGCAACGGATCTCTTGTAAGGATGCTCAGATCAGCCAATGATGTATTCCACATGCCCGACATAACTACCGCTTCACCTTTACAAATTAAACAATTCTTCAGGACGCTTTCATTTTGATCCACATTGTTTATTCCTACTAGTTGAACCCAACCACCCAAGTGAACTCTTAATTAAAAAGTTAGCTTTCCCTGTATAAATCTATTATTATATATATATACACTGAATTATGATTATTATCTTCTTATTTTTCTTTATTATAGTTGCTGTTATTTCTATTTCATGTGAATATGTTCTTATTTAGGTTGATTATATTTTAGTTTTAGTAAAGGGATGTAAATTATCCCGTAAATTGTAATAAATAAATATGCTTCCAACCATTATAGACAGAAAAAGTGAAAAATTATTTCGTACATTTATACGATATTAAGATCGTTTTTTTCGTACCTATACGTTTTACATACAACGATCTCTCATGTCGACTCGGAATTAACTGGTAGTCCAGTGAGTTTTATTTATTTTTTCAAATTCATTCCTGCGTCCCATTACTAAGTACAAAATTCGTCGTCGATGATGCCCTACGGAGATTAGGACTTGATATGTTGTCCAACAATAAAGCACCAGGATTTAAGACTTGTAAAAAAGAAACTTAGGAACACCATAGATTAGTAACAAGCACTTATAAGAACGGAACTGCATCTAAGGTAAGAAACCATGCTGCTTTTTAGTACCAGTGACAACAATGTTGGTGCTTCAAAACCCCTGTTTGAGCTCATATAATATGAACGACGGGGCACCCAGCTCTACCTCACGCACCCACCGAGTTTGGTATCATAATTTTCAGCCAATTTCGGGTTTTCAACCCTAACATCAATTCTAAAAGAGAGGTGATGTCACGATTGTAAACATCCCGGTTCCTAAGTTGATTGTTTATACCGATGTCCACATATTAAATCCGACCTCCCTTCTCTTCTACCAGGTTTCAGGCCACCTTCCCAAAAGATCCCACGTGAAATCAGTAGACGCCGCTTTCTAAATGAGTAAATACCTGTACGATCCCGTTTTCATATTTCTTATTATAAGTGCGACGTTAACCCCCTTGTGACGGAAACCCGTTTCGGACCATCATTGATACCCCTACAAACAGTTTGGTGAGACGTACCTTCAGTTTTTTTTTTTTTTTTGTTTTTTGAATTGCTGATTATTTTTGTTTCACTTTCTCACAGGAACTGAGTGCCCTAGTCGAAGGCTCGGTGGTGCATTCGCTATTAATTCATTTTGGGTTGAGGTCACCCATATTTTTCACCTTTTTAATAGGTAGTAGAAGACGACTAACAAGAAATACATTTTATTTTACTTTTTCACACCGTCGTGAATGGTGCTCTATTATTTTATTTTTGAAGCCCTGATCCTAAAACTCAGAACGATACTGAGTCTCAAGAATATTGATCTAATAGATGCTTTTCATTCACATTTTGAAAAATACGTAGAATTTCAGACCTCACATAAAACTGGTAGGTAAAAACTCGTAATTTGTTATAAACCACCAAACTTGAGGGCTCACCCATTTTATTTTTGTCGTCCATACCAAGTAAGGGTGACCCCTCTCACAGGACAGATATCAGAACACTTTACAGGAGGTAACACGATCTGCACTTGGAATCATGGACAAGTGGTGAGGTGAGTCTTTCGCCCCTACATCAGATGGTAAAATCTTCAGGTGCAGCGGGAACACAACGACTACTTGCCATAGATGAATGGAAGGCAAGAGACTACATAGGACAGGCTAGTAATTTACCAACAAGATGAAAAGTTACCATAGTGTTTTGGTGAACGACTCCGAAAAGAACTTATTATGAACAAAATCGGTTCCGGAATATTCGGGAGGTCAGGGCTGGTATATTTGGTGGGAAACCACGCCTGGAGGCATAATTTTCACATGGTGTGTACATCGTAGTATACCAGGCAGAATTCTTCACAATAAAGACAGAGAATTTAAGGCAGAAAATATCAGGGAGAAACATACTTATTCTTTTGGATAGCCAGGCTGCTATTAAAGCACTTTGCAGCTCCCCAGACCAGATCAAGACTGGTTAGGGAGTTGGGAAGCATTAAATACCCAAGAGAAAAACAACAAGGTTACCTTGGAGTTTGCTCCAAAGTACAAAGGAGTTGCGGGTAATAAACGAGCAGACCTGCTTGCAAGAAAGGGAGGCAACAATGTATTCAATCGAGCCGAAATCAGTCTTGGGAATAGCAAGATGCTCAGTAAAAATGGTGTCCTCCCAGTTCCGCGCCACCCATTTCCGACTCTTTCCAGATGTTACCAGTATTTGCCTTTTTAATTCCCAGTAAAATGGCCGATGAATCTAGCTTTCTGCTCGTGGATGATGGCAAGGACGACAGAATCTTGATATTCGGGAATAAGAAGGTCCTGGATTCCATTGGAGGTTTTTCGACATTTTTTTGGTGATGGCACGTTCCAAACCAGCTCAAAACAATTTTTCTAACTGTACCATATACACGCTGATGTTAGTAGCTCCGAGACTGCAACAAATGTAGGCCTCATATTGTTTGCTCTCCTTCCAGATAAAACGAAAAAACAGACACTCGTTTATGCACGTTGATTCGAGACAACGTTCCCAATTTCAAGCCTGTGAAATTCAAAATGGATTGTGAAGACGCTGTGATTGGAGCCTGCACAGAAGTGCAGAAGGCTATGCTAGTGAAAATGACCCGGACGAATTGCTTGAAGCAAATAGAGGAAGATGCTGAAGATGACCTGGGTGCTTGAAGATTTACTTAATTATATCAAGCAGGATCTCATAAATCATTTACTCAATTATAGCAACCAAAAATCAACCAGGATTTCATAAATCATTTCTCATCCTTAATCAAGGCGCGGAAGTGGCACTGCCGAAATTCGTAGGCGCGGAACTGGGAGAAATGAGGGACTTCACAGGTATCATTTCCATAGGCGCGGAACTGGGCATACGGGCGATTGGATCGAGCGAATTGCCGAAGGCTATTTGAGGTATGTGCTATGCCTACGTGCGGGAATAATTGGCTTTGAGCCAATAAAACAACGAATCAATAAGATAACTTATCGTTTGATAATGATGGTACTATATAAACGTATTTTCAAACGATAAAGAATAGTTCTATGGATGCCTCATCTACCGTTTCATCGTTTTTTCGGACCTGGTACTGATACTAGGACGCGTCAAAAGCCCACAACACGCTATCACACAGCAACACGACATTGACTACGGAAATAGTGCACATTCATCGGATATCCGTCGGGCCGATCGCTTGGCGATTCGACGTTTGCTAACGATTTTTTTCACACTGGTAATCTACATTCCGCTGTCAGTGCCGTGGCACTTGGTGCGAAATATTCTGGCGAATCTATTACGGGAGTTCTGTATCCGGCTTTCCAAACCAATAGAAGAAACGTTCGACGCGCGTTATTCGAAAAAGGATCTGCAATAATGTCCGAAGAAGATGATAATGGATCACCTGCGAAACGAATACGTCGAGACGATGGAGGTGCTTCAAGTTCGAAAATGGCTTCGCATCACTGCAGTACAAATTTAGGAGGAGCTGGATCGGTCGATCAACCTAATAGCACGGAGTTTCATACGTCGAAGTACGTTTTCAAACACAAAAATATTTTACAAACTAGAGCTTGGGCGAGCCAAAAATTTGCATACGGTGGTTCAAATATTTGTACGACCAATTTAGTTCAAATTCCCACCGATGCTCAGTGTACATATCTGACTCCTGCCGAATTTGCTTCGCTACCTGCCAATTGTAGCGTAAAAGTTGTCAGATGTACCTAAAGTAACTCCGCTAGGATTTCGTACACCGTTTTTAACGGTGTTCGGCTCAATTGGCTTATAATAATGCGAACGCTTTAATTTTTTATAACTATGGGCTAGGGTAAACACCCTGTAGCATAAACAAGGAAAGCTGGCAATGAACACACCCTGGCATTGCAGCAGCACAGCCGCCCTCAATCTCTTTAGGAGAAAAATGAGACTCTTATAGAGGAGGGCGACTGGTGCTCCAGGTGATCCAGTGTGCAGATTATGCGAAGAGGAGGAAGAAAGAGCCTCCCATTTGTTCTTCGAGGGTCTAGCAATGGAAGTCAAACGATTCAGAATCTTTGGGAAGCCCGACCCAGAGCAATGGTATCTAAAGGGGGTGGGTGGTATGAGGATTGGCTCCAGAACTCATAGGTCGGAAACAGGAGGATATTCCGCACAATAAACTCCGGTTTCGGTGCGGAGGGAGAAAAAAGACCCTCCAAAGACCCCAGCAACAATACAATATTTTATACTTTTGATAAGGATGATAGATTAAGCTTCGAACAGAGTTAATTCATCTGATTCAGCATTCATAAACACAAATAAATACATAATTTAAAAAAAAAAAAAAAAAAAAAAATGGATTGAGGCCTTCTACTTTCAACCCCTATGCACTTAAAATTGAGATGGCTATACAACAGATACTAGTACTTGGTATTGTTCCAAATCGAGAGATTTGAGAACTGAAATAAAGAATTTCTCAAATATTAGTAAGTATATCATTATAACTTATTTAAGTTTTTTCTGGTCGTTAGGAGTTTTAGCTATTCAAAAAAGGTTAAAATACCACAAGCTATAAGAAGGCTCACTGACACTGCAGACCCCGATTTATCTAAGAGATAATGCATTTATCGAGAAAAATTAATGAATAAAATAATAATAATTATACGGGATTCTTAGTTTTCAAACACCTACTTCGAATGTGATGACAGTGCATAGTTTTTTAAACGCAAGATGCACAAACCGCACAAACTTCGTTTTTTCCCCAAACCCCCATTTTCTATTGCAGATTTGGAATCTAATAATTCAAATATTATTATTATGATGAAAAATTACTCTTCACTTGATTTTTTAAAGCGCAAAAAACATGCGCAATTTCGCCCGAAATATCCGCAAAGTTTCTAGATTTTGAAGGTATACCTACTTGCCACTTGTGATCCGTAATTGTGGGTACATAATTCATAACGCTGAAGCTTGTGTTGATGTTCATTTATTTGAATTGAATTGATTAAATTGAATTTGAATTGAAAACCTCTATTTGAATAGGAGATTATTATTTAGAAAACGTTTTTTGCCATAAAATTAATAGTTAACAATTTCCTTGCACGCAAAAAGCTCATTCAAATGTACTTATACGATACGGTAATTTACAAAAATTCCCTCATATGATCATGCTGCATGACAAGAAATTTTTTTTGTAAATGTGTGTTGGGGAAAAATTGGGGTTCGCAATAACAGTGAGTATAGCTCTTTTTCCCCATGTCAAAATCACAACATGACATTGGTGAATTCACCGTGTGGACGATGGGATATGAAGAATCAAGGCTCAGTCGGTGCGGCGCTTAGGACTTCCGGACGTATAAAGGATAAGTACCGACAAATGATTGTGTATAACCTCGCGACAAATTTGCTTTTGAAGCAGGTTCCTATAATAGGGACGTAATGATGTATTTAAATATACTCATGCCCAAAATTAGAGCACCACCATCCTCATTTTCGTTTTTCCCCTTCTTATCCCTTAAAAAGCTTCAACTCATTTGCACACATTGTTTGCAAACACAGAAGGAATAAGGTAACCAAAAACAGGCACAAATTCTTGAAGAAAAGATGTTATGGATGAAATTAAAGAAAAATGTACCTTGTGGTAAAATTATAAAAATTGTAAATATGAAAAAAAGTATGTCAGTTTAGCTTTTCAATACTTGGTATTATCTCATCTAGCTCGGATGAGGGCTTGGAGCCTTTGGCCTATGCATGTAATAAAGTTTTGGTAGATGATAAGGGAAGAAACAAGGGGACAAACGAAGAAATGGATGGTGGTGCTCTCATTTTGAGCAGGAATGTACCTTCCAAACGTTATTACAGAACAAATTCATGGTTCTCTGGACGTGGAGACAGGGTTGCCAGGTGAGATGGGGATAAAATCCGGACAGACTTGGAAAGCATATTAAACAACTCATTAAAAAACTGATTTCCATGCTCGCAGCACAAATGTATTGCCTATGTGAATTCTTTATATATGTTATAATAATATAATTGAATTGAATATAATGAATTGAAATGAATGAATATAATGAATTGAAATACAATGAATTCTTTATATGTTATAATAATACTTTCTTCGATTTAAATATTGATTATGTGACGCTTTGAATGCATTTTTGTGCACCTATGATTTCCAACAGTAGGTACCTTTATTCGTTCTTATACGATAATAGTGAACGCATCACATGTAGCCAGAAGATTGAATAATTACTGACGATAGGACGTATGAAAACCGGACATTGGTCGCCCTTTCTGAGAAAACCGGACATTTGTCGTTAAAAGCTACTTTGAATTTTCGTCCGGACAGGTTGGTGAAAAACAGGACTGTCAGGGATAAAACCGGACACCTGGCAACCCTGCGTGGAGATTGGTCTCTGACCAGAAAGCTCGTTCGAATTGGCTTTTAGGAACTTAGATTAGAGTGTTTAGAAGACAAGGATGATATTTTACGCATCTGTTTTATATGTAGATTATACTTGTAGTATGTAGGTAGTCTCGCAGGCACGTATGGCCATGTAAGGGGTAAGTAGAGGCGAGTTCTTAGCTTTGAGCCTGATAAAAAAAAGACGACGATCGGATGATGAATGACGATGAGATGACGCCTGACGACGAAAAAAATACGAGCATCGGGAGATACGAGGAGACACGCAGAACGTGTGCAGGTTGGCACGTATGGACGCAAGCGAGTAGGTACTTACAGGTGGGGGCCGCCGGCTCCCGCTCAAAAGAAGACGGTGTCCTGGGAGAAGAGGCCCGCCATGTGGAGGCCGTCCTTGGAGACGCGGGCGGTGAGGCGGTGCGGGCAGAGGCGGGAGGTCTTGGAGGGGCGGCGGGCGGAGAGGCGGAGGACGAACTCGCGCTCCGTCGCCTCCCGAAGGATCGGCGGCTCCCCGGACGTGACGGCGGAAGGCGTCCCGAGACCGCTCTCGTTCCGCGATTCGATCTCCTGCAACAAGCCAAGAAAATCCAACATGACATGATGAGCAAATATAGCTTTTCCCAATCTAATTCAACATTTTCCCAATAAAAGTCTACTTTTTCCCTATCAAATTCAACATTTTCCCAACCAAATTCAACACTTAACCAATCAAATTCAACATTCTACCGATCAACTTCAATATTTTCCCAACCAAATTCAATTTTATTTTCTAGATCCATAGCAAAATAAGCGAAGGAAAACTCTCAATGAATCAGTCCAGTGCATTGGTGACGTCTCTTCCTTTAGCCGGGCATCGCGTGCTTTTTTTTTGTTGGTCTAGGAAATAATGTTGAAATTGATTGGGAAAATGTTGAATTTGGTTTAGAAAATGTTGAATTTGATTAGTAAAATGTTTAATTAGATTGGGAAAAGTTACATAAAGTTTCTTTATTCGGACAGTTCAGAAAGGGGCGGCAGAACAAATGACAAAGATTTTCGAGACAAGCGATTTTGCTACTTTTCCCAACTGTTTTGCTTTATTTTCCCAACTATTTCCTTCGTGCACGAAAATGAGCCAAATAGGATTGATTAGAGCATTGGTTTTTGAGGACGAATTTGACGAGGATGATCAAGACTTTACTTCACTATTCCCCGTTCTCGTTGGATTAGAGAGAGTACGGCGGATTTCGATCTCAATGAAATCGATTTCTGAGGAGGACTTTCAAAAACGACTATTTTGTCAGTCCTTGAACAAAGTGATGATAGCATCGAATACACAAGTGACGGGTAAGAATATAGGTATATACATAGAATGTACAAACACAGTTTTAAAACAGTTTCAAAATAGCCAACGGCTCATTTCTTACAATTTGAAATGACACAGTTCATAGACTAAGGGCCGGTTTCACCAAAGTTTTTAATCAACGTTTACTCATTAAACTGAAGATCTCAGCTGTTAAACAACGATATTCGGTTTCACCAACTCCGGTTCAGATAAATCAATGATCAAATGCGCTAAATCAACGATCAAAACTAACCAGCCGAATTTGGGTGGTTAGCGTTCAAATCATCGATTTACTAGGTAGTTAGTTGTTCTCGCCATCTTAGTTTACATGACCGTAATCATTTTTTGCTACTTTTCCCATCTGTTTCGCTACATTTTCCAAACTAATTCCTACGTGCACGAAAATGAGCCAAATAGGATCGATTAGAGCATTGGTCTTTGAGGACGAATTTGACAAGGACTTTACTTCACTGTTCCCCGTTCTCGTTGAATTAGGAGAGTACGGCGGATTTCGATCTCAATGAACTCGATTTCTGAGGAGGTACCTACCGACTTTCAAAAACTACTGTTTTGTCAGTGCTTGAACAAATTGATGATAGCATCGAATACACAAGTCACGGGCAAGGATATAGGTACATACATAGAATGTACAAATATACAGTTTAAAACAGTGTTAAAACGGCCAACGGCTCATTAATTACAATTTGAAATAACATAATGTGTCTCAGATTCTGCAGTGGCTACAGTTTTAAAATCCATTGAATACCAACCACTGCTTTTTAGGAGACCGACTCCAGAGATTTCTAATGAAGACGAATCAAAATCGAGTCTGGATATGGAACTCAAACCCATAATATATTATCATCATCGCTGCACTAGTTTCGAAATGATGAAACAGTAAAAGACTACCCCTACGAGTTTGTAAAACATTATGCTACCAGAATGGATTAAAAAAGATAGAAGCATTGAAGATTTCAGGTTGATAGCTGCAGTTCCCTCACTATTATCTCGTTATCACCACATTTTGTGGGCAAATGCCGCCTTGATATCGTCTAAATCAGCGTTTAAACTTTAAATCGAAGTTTAAACGTGTTGAAGAACTGGAAATTCTATTAATTAGTTTATTATTGGTTTATTATTTTGGAGTAGATCTCGACTTAATAGGAAACGTGTTAATTTGAGGAATTTCGAACTGTAGAGTGTGAAGTAGGTAGAAAGGTAGGAGAAACAGGTGTGGCCAATAATATGAGAGTCACTATGTCCTTTTTTGTAACTAACGGGTTCCTTCCTTTAAGATAATCTCTAATCAGACTGAATTTCAAAGATTTTGAAATTAATTAACACAATGCTCATACATACTAAGTTATATATTTATTGCTCATTTTACAGACATATACTATTTGGTTCGGAAAACGAATAATTTGATTTGAAAAAGGTTTAATTTGACTTGGGAAAGGTTTCATTTGGTTTAGAAAAGGTTTAATTTGACTTGGAAATGCTATAAATATAGTCAAAAAGCACCCGCGCTTTGCGAAGTGGTGGTTCTACCAATCCTAAAACATGCACCAATAATACGGACGCCATAGTTCGCTCTGCGCAAACACCAACTTGAACGCGTTCAAAACAAATTCGTCCGGTACGTGTTGTTCAAGCTTGGAATTCCGTAAACCGAGGTCGATTAGAGCCGAGGTCATCAAGCCGACCTCACTCATCTTAATAAAATCTTGAATAACACCATCAATTGCCCGCAGATCTCTTTATCATAAAAACCTTCAAGCCCCACGCATAACTTCCCGTTCATCATCGCTGTTCTTCGTCCCATTTTCACCTCACAAATTACCTAAACAGTCGGTCCATCTCCAGACTCCTCCGCAGTATTAACCTAGTTTTATCCCTTAATTCCAAATTTAACTTTTTTTTTTTTAATCCTCCCTCACCACTCAGGAAAATCTCTTTTTTAATCTTCAGCAAATTACATTTAGGGCCGGAGTTACGTGAACTCCGTTTATCAGGATCCAAGTTCAACGTAGACGACGGATTGATGTCAGTTTGAATTCGTTTCGGTTTCACCAAGTTTAACCGAGTTAGTTGGAATGATTTTTCGACTGAACTCAAATCATTGAAAAGCCCTTCAATTTGGAAGGGAGAAAGGGGTTTTTTGGTTTTTTTTTTTGCTAATTTTTTGAACGGCTGGACCAAATTTCACGTGATGGGTCGCAAAATGATCAGCTAATCATTCAAAATAAAATGGTGGGGGGGGTGAGGGGGCTCCAATTCGGCAGGTCAGAAGTATGTTTAAAAAAAAAAAAAAGGAATGGTAAAAGTTTAGATTATTTGCCCATTTTGCCTATGGTAGGAGAGGGGGGAGGGCGCCAGGACTGTCAATATTCGAGGGGTTGGATGGAGGGGTTCGAAACCATTCTCTGCTACCATATGACAATGAGGTGGTGGAAATGTAGTGGTTCCTCCTTCAAAGCGGAGAGGCGATTAACCCGCTAAACCCAGAGGGTATCCTGGATATTAATTAAGCTCCAGAATATGCCAAGGAGTGGCATTAGCAAGAATCGCGAATGAGGAACTACTCATATCCACCACAAATGTACAGTGTTTACCTACACATTCAAAAGGGTATTAAACTTACCCTGAGAGCTTGGGTGAAGAGGAGTTTAACCCTCTGGGCAGCGATGGCGCTGGGGCCGCCCGGAAGCGTCACCTCCGGCTCGGAGATGAGGCGCCAGGCGATGGAAGAGTCGACGCCCTCGCAGCAGAGCTTGTACTCCAACGACTGGACCTGCGATACCACAGTCTCCGCCATCCCGAATTCTAAACACAGCTCCTGTAACAGCCACCACAGTTTGTTGAATTTCCACTTTGCTCTATACAAAAATGATTGATGAAATATATAAATATATACAGAAAATTGACACTAACACGTTTTTGTCAGTGAGCTAACTACGAACATCTATTAAACTAACACTATACATACTATTACCTTAGATTAGTTCGCCTTTACTATGCTACATGATTGGAACATGTTCACTATCAGCAATCAGCATAGTAAAAAACATCAGGTTTTTTTAATTTTAAGAATGGAGAAGGAAGGGGGTGGTTGAAGTTGTGTAGATCCTCGCAAACACCCGTACTCCTTTTATATAACTCATTCAATTTCAACTTTTGACTATACTCAGAATTTAGCATTACATTTCTTGAAAGAAGGTAGATTAATTTGAGGAAAATATCACCAGCTAAAATATGAAAATGCTGAAAAATAAAAACCCCGAAAATCGTAGCATTTTTACTTCCTAAAAAAATATACTGGAGATTGTCAGTCTAGTTTAATTCAAAAAATGTTTTCAAACTCAACCAAATCTACACTATTATTAGTATTATTTGGAAAGTATTAAAATCCAGAAATTGTTCAAGACACTCAAAACGGATTGCCAAGAAAAAACATATAGGACATTTTTATTTAAACATTTTTGGAGCAATTGCAATAGATTAATTTTGTACAAATATTTGCTAAAAATCTAAATGTCTCCCAGGCTGGAGAATGATTACAGTATAATTTGAATGATTACAATAGGGAACGTAAAAAATAACGTAAAGATTTTCCAAGAAGAAAATGTTCGGAAATTTTTAAAGCCATTGCAATAGATTAATTTTTTACGAATATTTGCTAAAACCAAAATTTTGCGCCAGGGTGGGGAAATTTAAATTATTACAACAGGGAACGTGAACAATTGACGAAACGGTTTTCCAAAAAGGAAAATTTCGGACATTTTAATTTCAACAATTTTAGAGCCATCGCCTTAGATTAATTTTTTTTAACGAAAATTTGCCAAAGCCAAAATTTGGGTCTGGGTGGGGAAATTTTAATGATTACTAGAGCTCGGATCGATATGCACTTTAAAACCTCAAAATATGCATTTAAAACCTCCGAAATATGCATAAATATGCACTTAAAAACCTGGAAATATGCACTTAAATATGCACGTATCCCAAATACATACATTGAAATATTCACTTATCCCTAACATATCAAGCCGTATATATATTTCGAATAGTGCTAGGTATGTAAATCACAATGCGAGGGATTAAAACCACTAAAAAATTGAGATTATTTGTACGGAAGACGGGAGAATACGCAAGAATAACCACCAAAAGTAGAATCACTTAATTTTTATAATTTCAATAAAAATTAATCTGTTGTACTATCACAAAAATTAGTTCGTTTGTACAATCAATATCTTCTCCAAATTGTCTACTTTAAAACTACGCCTTCGGTCTGAAAGGACCATTTTTAAATATGAAAATGTTCTTTCCACATCACACGACACAACTATGAAAGACTATGGATCTAGATCCATACACATGGAAGTAAAGCAGCCATGGACATTCCCCTGCATAAATTCGTAACAATCTTAATACTCTGGTGAAAGGTTACGTGTGCATTCAATCCAGTCACAGTCTTCACCAAAGTGCACCCGTATAATCCGTTTATAAGGACAGGTGTAATGTGAATGTCTACCTAGCTTATAATGGCAGCAGTCGTTGTCTGCAGTGTTAATCTGGATTTAGTCGAAAAACAGCCTGCGTACGGAATCAACCAGTACCTGCTATGCCTTTAGCCTGTCATTTACCTCGTATTCTGAAAAGATTTTGGATACACCTTCCTTGAAGATACACGTGACGAGAAGCGTGAAAATTTCTTTCTAGAAAATATTTGCAAAACGCCGAAAATATGCAGTTATACGCACTTAAACCCTAAATATACACTTATATGTACAAATGCCCAGAATATGCAAAAATATGGATTTTAAATTTGAATTTAAAGTAGCCTACAAACACCCAAACATCATAATTCGCCGAGAAAAATCACTTTGGGCAATAAAAAAGTAATGTGCAAAATATGCAAAATCCGAGCTCTAGAATAGGGAATGTGAACATTAACGTAACGGTTTTCCAAAAAGTGAATTTTGAGACGTTTTTATTTAGAGAAATTGCAAAAGATTAATTTTTTACGAAAATTTGCTAAAGCCAAAATTAGCGCCAGTTGTTCAGAATGGTATAAAACGCAAAATGCAAGTAAAGTTTTTACAAAAAAAAAAAAAGAGTTTGATTTTAGTGGAGACCACATTTTTTCCATCTCTTAAAAGTGAAAACAATGCTTCCGCTACCTATATAGGTAGACTTGGGAGCAATTTAAGAGATGAAATTTAGCATTTAGGTACCAATACTTCACTAGTAGGTACATCCGGACGGGCAATAATAAACTCGATTTCGCAAGGTTGGGTGAGGAAAGTTGAATGATTACACTAGGGAACGTGAACGTAAACAACCGTTTTCAAAAAAGAAAATTTTGGTAAATTTTTATTTTAACAATTTTAGATCCATTGCAATATATTACTAACTTTGCTTTAATGCTGATAGAGCTGAATTGAATCAGGCGTTTTATCCGCTAAGCCACGGAAGGAAAAAGAACTGCGATCGTCACATCACTCCCACTTTATTTCCAGACCTCCTCTCCGGAACTCAATCGACCCAGCAGAAAACATCTTTTGGCCGGTCATCACTTTTTAAATTGTCTCTGGAAACTCTGCGGAGATTAATGCCGACAGCTTGTTTTACCTCGTGTGGTCAATGGACCAATCGACTTTAGTTGTTCCCTTTTCCTCCCACGGAGAAGAATGTGCAGTCCTAGCGTTCCTCCTGGCTGTAGGGCCCTTTCAGTGCCAATCGCTTTATTGGGCGGTTTTTGCAACGCTGAGTTGTAGTCGAGTGAGAAGAGCTACGAATAGAAAGAGAGCATTGCGCATGCGCGCAAAATGCTAACGGTTAGCGGTCCATTCGTGGTTCGAATAGAAAAATCCTATTCGTAGCTCAAGAGAAGCCGAATACAGCTCCGAACACGCATGTAACCTTCGATGACGATAACCTATAATGCTATAATCAATTTTTTTTTCCTATTTCAAGGTGGCATGACTTGGACATTGTAATATTCGTGATTTTCAAAAAAGGTGGTGGAAAAAGGTGGATGTTATCAATTTTGTTTGGAACACTTGTCATCACATTAAGAGGAAACCACTAGGAAATCGATTACAATAATCTATTTTTGACAAGGGAAGCCGAATACAGCTCCAAATACCTATGTAACCTTCCATGGCGATAACCTATAATGCTATAATCAATTTTTTTTTCCTATTTCAAGGTGGCATGACTTGGACATTGTAATATTCGTGATTTTCAAAAAAGGTGGTGGAAAAAGGATAATGTTATCAATTCTGCTTGGAAGACTTGTCATCACATTAAGAGGAGACCACTACGAAATCGATTACAAAAATCTATATTTGAAGCGAAAAAATCTATTTATTAAAAAACTAGTATCGATACCCATTCCTAGATGAATGACTTGGTTATTGTAGTAAACGTTTTGACGTATTCTTTGGCACAAGATCGTGAGAAGCGTGTTACGTCATTAGAGAGTTTTTGCTACGAATAGAAATGCAGCTTTGCGCATGCGCGCAAAATGCAAACGGTTAGCGGTCCAATCCTTGTACGATTAGACAAATCCTATTCGTAGCTCAAGGAAGCCGAATATAGTTCCGAATACGCATTAACCTTCCATGACGATAACCTTTAATTGGTTTTTTTTGTTCCTATTCCGAGGTGGCATGACATGCAGATTGTAATATTCGTGCTTTTCAGAAAAGGTTGGTTGGTTAGCAGGATTCATCCTCATTTAAATTATGCTTATACCTTATAATGGGTTCTAAAGCTGTTGATCTACCATCAGTCTGATTTCGTACAAATTTGGAGGGTATTCGGGCACAAGTTGTACAGCTGTGTCTACAGTAATTAATAAATCAATGGTATGTTCTCGATTAGAAGGCAATTTAGCGGAATATATGGTCGAGGAATTGTTATTAGGACACAGTTGAAATGTATATAATCGTTTGATCTTCTGCGATAGGGAGACAGTAAAATCAGTCGAGTGAAGTTGGTGTATCATGTGGATGGTTACTATCATGAGAAAAGAGTCATTCTTGCACAATGACATAATGAGCGAATTTTACACTAATCATTGTCACCAATTTTTCCCGTAGCCGAGTACTTTAGCGAAAAAGAAATATGATTGTGAATTACATTAGGACAAATTTATTAATGAGAAAACTGCAGCAAAAGTATCATTTTGTTAGAAAGGTAGTGAACATGAATGGGCACTGATCTATGCGGAAGATCTACGTAACTAGAAAAAATGTCTAGTCATGCAGCATGACCCCATGAGCGAATTTTTGAAGAAATCTTCGACATTTCAGTCGCTATTGATCGTGTAGAGAAATTTTAGTTTATGATTTTGATAGACAAACATGGAATCAAATTATTAAAAATAATTAGGAGGTACTCATAATTTATTATTATTAAATTAAACTTCTTCATAATTTCATGGCTGATATTTTCTAAGCCACAGTCAGTATTAAAGCTACATCAAGTCCTAAAACAGTTGAGCGTAAAACATTAAAGAGAGCGACCGAGAGAATCGGAGGACGGAATATTTCACAGAGTAAACTCATCAGTTGTGATTAACTTTTTTTAGCGAATTTTTGAAGAAAATTAAGCTATTGCTCTCGCCTCAAAATTTGTAGAATGTGAATTTTTGAAAAACATTTATGCAGAAATCCGTTTCAGACTATTCTGAATCATATTCTGAAGTTTAACGCATTTTTTTAATGTATGTATGTATGTATGTATGTATATATGTATGTATACTTTGGTGCCTCGTGGAGGTCGCAGAGCAGCAAAACAAGCAAGAAGGCGGGAATATCAGCGGGTCCAGAAGTTGTGGAGGAGGCATCCGGCTCGTGTCGCTGCGGAGGTACTGGAGGGACCTGGGGATGAGCAAGTTGTGCCCCCTCTCCAGGAGTTTGTGGACTTTTGGGAGCCACTCTTGAGTGCTCCCAGCCACAACCCTGGTGAGCCGGTGGTGCCCCCAGCTTCCACCAGGGATTCCTTGCGCGGCATCATGTGCACGCCGGTGCTTCATGACGAGGCACATAAGTGCCGTGTCAAGAACTCCACTTCTGCTGGACCTGATGGTGTTTCTGCCCGACGTTGGAACAAAACACCAAAAACAGTTAAGCTGCTCATCCTCAACTTGCTGCTTTTATCGGGAAGACCCCCGAAAGCGTTGACCCGCGCCCGGACAATTTTCATCCCAAAAAAAGGGTTAAGTGGGCCTGGAGGCTACCGCCCGATATCTATATCGTCTGTAGTCTTCCGCCATTTCCAAAAGATTCTGGCATCTCGCCTCCAAGCTGCTGGTGTCATAGGTGACGTCCAGAGAGCATTTCGACCAGCGGATGGCACAGCGGAGAACCTTACAGTTCTCCAAACTGTCATTTCGCTGGCCCGTATTAAGAAACGGCAACTCCATCTTGCCGCTCTGGACGTCGCTAAGGCCTTTGACACCGTCAGCCATTTTGCCCTGACCGATTGTCTTCGTGGTGTCGGGGCACCTGCTCGTTTAATTGAGTATGTTGCTCGCCTGTACCACGAAGGCGTGACGGTCCTCGAGGCACGAGGTGAGATGTCGGGGGATGTTGTCATTGGGCGCGGGGTACGCCAGGGGGATCCTCTGTCGCCACTCCTCTTTAACCTGGTCGTGGACACGGCCTTGGGTAAGCTGCCAGCTGAAATAGGGTTCGATCTCGCCCCTGGGGTGCGAGTAGGTGCACTGGCTTTTGCCGATGATGTAATCCTACTTGCCGAAACCTGTGAGGGCTTGCAGATAGCCCTAAATGCCTTTGCTGAGCAGCTGGCCAGGTGTGGTTTGGTGGTTAACCCAGATAAGTGCGGGTCAGTCTCCTTGGTCCCGTCGGGTGGCCAGCATCAAATGAAGGTGGTGGATGAGGAGTGTTTTGTCATAAGGGAGTCACCCATCCCCACCCGATCCGTGCTGGGGGTTCGGCGGTACCTAGGAGTTGACTTCATGGGTGTGGCCACCATTGCCGCAAGCCGTGTGGACCTTGGTGGAGCACTAGCTCGTATCACCAAGGCTCCATTGAAGCCACAGCAGAAGCTGCGCCTCCTTCGCACGTACTTACTGCCAAAGCTGACCTATGGGTTAGTCTTTGGCAGGCTTACTGTGGGGAGGCTGCTAGAGTTAGATCGTGAAGTTCGTTCTGCTGTGCGCTCTTGGCTAGGCTTTCCACCTGGTGTCCCAAGTGCCTATGTCCATGCACCGGTCAAGGCCGGTGGGCTCGGTATTGTCTCTCTCTCAGCCAGCATCGCATCTTTACGCCGCCAGCGCCTGCTCGCCCTTAGGGGCTCGAGCTGGGAAGTCGCCCGCACTGCTGCTGACCTTGACTTTGTCAAGCAGCAGTTGTTGTGGTGCGACCGAGCAACACCAACTGCTCCCAAACCCAGCTCATCTGCTGAGTTCGCTGCTGCGCTGCATGAGTCAGTAGATGGTAAGGAACTCCGACAGTGCTCTGAATCCCCTATTTCCTCCCAGTGGGTGGAATGGGCTTCAGAGGGCATTAGGGCCCGCGACTACCGCCATTTTCATGCCGTCCGGGTGGCCACATTGGCCACCTCGATGAGATGTTCGAGGAGTAGTCGCGGGACAGTGGATACCCTTTGCCGTGCCTGTCGGTGTAAAAATGAGAACCTGTATCATGTAGTGCAGCAGTGTCCTCGTACTCACGGTGGCCGCATTCTCCGTCATGATGCGGTTGCCAAGCAGATAGCAGGCGCTCTGTCATCCAGTGGTTGGGCTGTTGAGAGAGAGAGACTATATCATGCCGAGTGACCGGGGCAAGAAGCCGGATATCGTTGCTGTCAAGCCTGATGGGTCTGCCATTATCCTGGATGTCCAGGTTGTCAGTGGCAGCGTGAACATGGAGCAGACCTGGCGGGCTAAGAAAAGTAAATATGATAGAAATGATCTGCGACAGGCGATATCTGAGCTAAAAGGAGTGGCACCTAATAACATCAAGGTCATGGCTGCGACCTTGTCATGGCGCGGGGTGTGGTGCGGGAAAAGCGCCACGGAGTTACTCGAGTTGGGCATCTCTGCAGGAGTACTCCGTGGTATCACCACCCGCGTCCTGAGGGGTTCTTACTTGAACTGGTGGTCATTCTACAGGGCACTTCCTGTCATCCCATTCTTCCTCCTCGTCCTGCAACTTCCCTTATCCCTAGAGCCGGCGTCAGGTAAACCTGGGCTTCCTCCCCACTATTTTATTTATTTATTCATTTTCTCAATTTAATGGTGTGCCCCCTCCGCCTTTGAGGGGAGTTTTGTAAAAAAAAAAAAAAAAATATATGTATGTATATACGAGTATGTATGTATATATGTATGTGTCATTCCAGACGATAGATAACTGTCCGTAGAATTGTGCTAGAAACTTCAAACAAATTTTAAAATGTTAAGGACACTAAACGAAAGTTCAAGTTCGTTGGCCAGCATGATCGGATTACATCTTCGGGTTGAAATTTGGAAAAAAGTAGTCAAAAATATCAAAATAGCCTGTTTTTTGCGATTTGTTGTGCTAAATAATTTTTCCAGCAGACTAATATGTGGTATATTCAGAATCAGCGTGAAATTTCCTATAAGAATATGTAGGTATCAAGTTTTCAAAAATTTCAATGTTGAAAAATCAGTCCAAAATCAAAATAATGCCGTTCGCTAGTTGTAAAATTTCTCTACACAATCGATAGCGACTGAAATGTCGAAGATTTCTTCAAAAATTCGCTCATGGGGTCATGCTGCATGACTGGACTTTTTTAACAAGCACCTACTACCTACGTTTTAAACAGCATGGTTCTAGGATTGATTATACAGGGATACTTCCATAAGAGTAGTTCAATCTGAATTTGGACAATGTTTCATGCAAATATTACTGATTTTTACAACTAGCGAACGGCATTATTTCGATTTTTGACTGATTTTTCAACTTTGAAATTTTTGAAAACTTGATACATATTCTTATAGGAAATTTTACGCTGATTCCGAATATACCACATGTTAGTATGCTGAATAAATTGTTTCGCACAACAAATCGCTAAAAACAGGCTATTTTGAAATTTTTGACTACATTTTTGAAAATTTCAACCCGAAGATGTAATCCGATCATGCTGGCCAACGAACTTGAACTTTCGTTTTGTGTCCTTAACATTTTAAAATTTGTTTGCAGTTTCTAGCACAATTCTACGGACAGTTATCGTCTGGAATGACACATACATACATACATACATACATACATACATATATACATACATACATAAAAAAATGCGTTAAACTTCAGAATATGATTCAGAATAGCCTGAAACGGATTTCTGCATAAAAGTTTTTCAAAAATTCACATTCTACAAATTTTGAGGCGAGAGCAGTAGCTTAAATTTCTTCAAAAATTCGCTAAAATTATGAACAGTTTTGTAATATATGCACTTTTTTCCATTCACGATTTTTCCACGGTCGTTTTCAAAGGCTCATTATTGAAAATGATAAACCAAGATAGTTTCTACAACCTGTAAGCAGTAATTAATAAATCAATGGTATGTTCTCGATTAGAAGGTAATTTAGCGGAATATATGGCTGAGGAATTGTTATTAGGACACAGTTGAAATGTATATAATCGTTTGATCTTCTGCGATAGGGAGACAGTAAAATCAGTCGAGTGAGGTTGGTGTATCATGTGGATGGTTAATTGGACGGCTGGGAGTTATGTGTGTGTGTGGGAGTGTAGGTGGGGGTGTGTGGGGGTTTCGAGGAGCAATCAATTACGAATGAACAGGTTAGTAGATTTTAGGGGGCTGTTGATACGTGACGAGAACACGATACGGCTTGTTAAGGGAGATGAATCCCTCTGAGGGACAATGACGCTGGGAAGGTAAGTGGGCGACGGATGTTAGTCTCGTAGGCAAAGGGGAGGGTTGTCGGTAAGGTAGGTAAGGTGGTGAGTTGGATGACGTGACGCCACATTACCGAGGGGTGACAAGGGAACCGGAGACGCCGGATAAATCAGGAAAGACGGGAGGCCACTGAGAGGGTGTCGGAGGAGTTTAGCGCCGCTCAAGGTGGATTCAATATAGTCCTTTCAAGTGGTCTGCGGAGACGAGGGAGATGATGGAGGCACCTCCACTTTCTCCCTTATCGCCCGCCTCCCTATCTCCCACATCACGGCACCTGCACAAAAACAATAGGCAATCCGTGATAGAAACCTGAGGAGAAGTCATATTACCGAGAGGCGGGGGCGTCATATTCGTGGGAGGCGCCGCATCTTCGTGTACTATGGAAATACAGACGCGATATTGGTATTCTCAAGTGACGGCAGGGGTAACTTCCTTCCTTATTACCCGAAGATCCCTTGGAGACGAGAACACGCTCGGGAACTCTCATACGAGACGGCAGCTGCTGGAGATTTACGTGATCGATACCAAAAGTGATATTGTATCGACATGAGACAGCCCTTTGAATAAACCAGCCATCGTATGTCAATTGAATACGAGTGGGTACAATCACTTACCAACCACTTACAGATACCTTCCATATGTTACATTCCCAACTGGTTATTGCATAAAATTATCTCGATATGAAGAGGCGAGCTTCAAAACAAGTCTATTTACATCTAATTATTGCAAAACTACATTTTTAGCCCTTTCAGTGAGTAGTGTGACTTTTTATTTTATTTTATTTACTATTGTTTTCGTCGATTACAAAGGTTAATTATTGAAAATAATGTCTTAACCCAAATAAGACCCAAGCTATAGTAATTAGGAGTGGGAAATGGGTCTTTTTTGTTATATACCCGCATTTACAAAATATTTTCTATAGAATGTTGATAAACGTTTGATAAATGTTCTATTGTTCTAAAACTTTTAATTCAGGGTCCGTGGGAGGGGTTAATTTCCCCCTCCGCCGCACCGAAATCAAAGTTTATTGTGCGGTTATGATGTGTATAGTTTGGTGGTCTGGATGCTCGCAAGCTCGCATCTCAAAAATACATAACATCAAGTAGTCAATTCCTTAGTAAGAATACAGATTAGTTGGAAATACAGGTCAGATGACCCAAATGACGCGATAACCCTTATCTAATCTCAACAAATACTGGAAACGTCCTTTCCTTCATATTATGCGGTAGTTATAAATAGTTATTTGGACATTCCCGATCAATCCCCATTCTATAGAAATCAGTTTGTAGATGCGGGGTTATAACAGAAAAGACCCTGGGAAATTGGTATCCGGCCCTATCACGGATGGGGATGCAGTGATCATGGCCGCGTCTGAGGTGACACAAGTGCGGTATCTTGGGGCGTACCTCCGTGATGGTGTTTCACAAGGAACAAGGAAATAGTCATGAAGGAAGGGGGGTTGCAGATTGAGAGGGTACGTATGGCCAATGATGACGTACACCACGCAAATGACGCCTGTGGATAAGTGGAGTCTAAACTTTGTGGAAGATATCGACAAGCTTATATGGTTTGCTGTGAAACAAGTACTCGATCTTCCAAAGGATGTGCCATGAGAGGATGATATACTCTCCGTGAAATTGCCGTGGCCTGCAGGTTTTCAGGGCAGCGACGAGGATATGAGTATAATGCCAGAAACTTAACTTGTGCATGGACCTCAAGAAGACCTCTGATGATATTGTACGACGGATAAGAGACTTGAATGGTGAAGTGGCTCGCCACTTGACAACTCTGGGGATGAAGACATCTGAAAATGTGGTTATTCGGAAGGTTAGGGAAGAGATGCGAGAGAGGGAGTTCCAGAAGTGGACGGACATGAGGATGAGAGGGTCGGGAGTTGGCCTTTTTACTCAAGTTAAACCCCATAATAAATGGTTGACCCCAGAGGAAGGTCTTACAAACTCAGAATTCACAGATGCAATGAATGAACTCGAACACGGCCCCTGTAAGGGGTGTTCCAGGCCAATCACGAGATAGAGTAGGCTGCCGTCGCAGTTCTCACAGTGGCGAGACTGTAACCCTCGAAACTCTGCCTCACGTTTTGGGATCGTGCCCTTACGGCCAGCACTCAAGGATTCATCGCCATAATTAGATCCGCTCGATGGTTGCCAATGCACTCAAAAAACAGGGAGCAGAAACATATGACGAGGTGCTTGATACTGCAGATGGAGGAGCAACCCGTCGAATCGATATCATAACTGTGGATAGACGGCCGAAAAAGGGACTGATTGTTGACTCAACAGTGCGCTTCAAGATGGGGTTAACCCAGCCTGACGAGATCGACGTCGAGAAGAAAACCATCTATCTACCAACGATCCATTATTATAAAGAAATGTATGGGCTGGAAGATATCGAGGTCGTTGGTCTGCTGATTGGGGCAAGAGGTACAATTACGGAGAGGTTTAAGGCATTCTGTACCAGGTTCGGTTTTCCGGCCAGCCTACAAAAGTCAGTGGACCAGGCAGCACATCGTGGTTCGATAGACATTCTCCGTCAGCATCTTTATAATTAACGCCGTATCGCACTCAGAAAGACTCTCACTCAATATGTACAACATTTGTAAGGTCAATGAGGTAAATTCAAAAATAACTCCCAGTGCGACTTGGACCTGACAGAATGAAACGGCAGGTTTCGACAGCCTGCTAGAGGGCAGGAAGGTGGCCTAGGCTTAATAAATAAAATTTGACCATTATTTGTAAAAACTAGCAAGATAAGAAGCTCAAGAACACAATGTAAATATCTGGAAGTTACAATTAAATTTAGTGTAAGTAAATTCTTGTAATTAATGGAATTGGAAGGTGAAAAACCAGTAAGTTACAATAAAACTCAGTGTAAATTCATGTAAGTAATGGAATTCAGTCCAAAATTCCTGTTTCGAGGAATGTGCGCCTTTGGGTCTTTTTCGTTATACAACCGCAAAACAATTTTCTAGAGAAACAGAAACGCTTGATATTATGTTCTATTGTTCTAATAACTGTTCCACTGTGGTAAAATAGATCAGAATGCTGCGTATAGTTTGGTAGTCTGGATGCTCGCAAGCTCACATCTAAAAAATACATAACATCAAGTAGTCAATCCCTTAGTAAAATTACAGATTAGTTGGACATACAGGTCAGAATGAATGAATGGTAGTGAATTAACGGAAAAGGTCCTTTTTTAACAAGCACAAGTTTTCATTTTATGGATAATTTCATCAATTTCAGAAGAAACAACTATCTTTCTGTTTCTATAGAAAATTGTTTGGCGGTTATATAACAGAAAAGACCGTATGCGCTCGTATTACGAAAAAGACCCGCGCCTTTTTCAAGTAACTCAAAACGTTCTTATTTGTATTTGGAACAGACTATCTGAACCCCAGAATGAATGTGTAGTTTTTAGCTCTCTTGGATAATTTCAGATTTTGCGCTGTAGCTGTCGATATAAAAGTTCTGAGAAGTAATTTTTACCTGGAATCTTCTAGTGTCGGTGGGTGCTTGTCGTGTTACGACTTCGAGTTTTTTGTTGATATGGGACACAGAAGTTTGGAGGCTGGTAAGAGGGATGGAGGCGGCCTCTTCTTCCAATCTCTTGAGGCCTGCTTGCATCAGAACTGCTAGTAGCTGCAACAGCAAAGCCAAACATATTAATGCCCTGGGGATCGATCAAAATATGATTGCCAATAAGTAATTTCAATTTGTTGATTCATCAAGTTTCGGGAGTCACTGCTAACTATATATATATATATAAATGAAAAAAACGCGAACTCCAGGAATCGTTTCAGAATGTCCCAAAACGGATTATAATGGGAACGTTTTTTAAAAATTTTGATTTAAAAAATTTCCGAGCCATTGCAATAACTTAATTTTCTACGAAAATTTGCTAAATGGCGAAATTGACATCAACTTCGTTATTTTAGATAAGAACCCCCACTTTTTATTGCAAATTTGAAATCTACGTAAAATTTCATGAAAAAATGACATCACCCGGTCATTATGTGCGGGCAGACGGGCTCAATGCCGCTCCGAAATTGCGCGATTCCGCTGTAAAAAAAGTGAAATAAATGTGAAATGCTGAGTTTTCGAAGTACTCAATTGCCACACGTAATGTATGATTTTGGAGTATTTTTTCGTGCTGAACCTCGCAATGATGTTCATTTATTGATATTTGCAATACCAACTTGGGAAAACCAAAAATTGACCAGAATCGCACTTTTCTTACACATTTCCACAAAGCACATAGCGTAGACACCAAATAAAATAAAATAAAATAACCAAATAAAATGCAGGGTTTTCGGTGTTTTTTCTCAAGTCGGTGTAGCAAATATCAATAAATGAACATCATCACGTGGTTCAGCACGAAAAAATACTCCAAAATCATGTATCACATGTGGCAATTGAGTACCTTCAAAAACTCAGTATTTCACATTTATAGCACTTTCAGAGCGGAATCGCGCCCTTTTGCGCGCACTTGAAAAAAATTGAGTGATTGGCCATTTCTTCATGAAATTTCATGTAGAATCCAAACCTGTAATAAAAAAAATGGGGGTTCCCATTAAAAATAACGACGTTGAGGACATGCGATATGCGCTATTTTTTCATTTTTTAAATCCCTACACAAAAACATTAAGATTGAAAAAAAAAAAATGTATATATATTTTGACCCATTATCAACGATTTTAGCAGGGGGGGGGGGGGTTGGGGAAACCCTGTATATACATATTATTATTGATTTTATATTTGAGTTCTATAAAACTTGAATTGTCTAATTTATTGAAAATTATTTAACTGACCTGAATGCTTCTTTTTAAAATAACTTTGATTTTGTTGTGTTGATTTGTTGTATCTAAACGTGTATTTGAGCTTTTTCTTATTTTGTTGTATTGGTTATTAAGGGAATTAAGAAAGGAAACTGTGGCTGTTGTGTAATTGATAAAAGTATCGATTCCATGTATACGAACATATGTTCGAAAATAGTTTTTAATAAGAAAGCAATACAAGTTGATGCTCACCATGGTGGCAGCGGAGGCTGGAGATTTAGATTCTATGAAATGAAGAGCCTTCTCTCCCTCAGTTGTGTCGTCGAAGAGGCGTTTCTGTCGTTTAGCGGGGACTCCACGGGCTGCTTCCCACACCTCGAGCCAAGTGTTCCCCGGCAACTGCATCCTCGCACTCAACTCTCCTGTAAGAGAAACAAGACGATATGCTGATAAAATCCTTCAAGTTCCTACAATCAACCATTATAAATCCGCTTGCGCACTAGTCCGTAACACAGAGACATTTTCATGCCTCCATGGAAATGTCGTTCAGGAATGAGAGTGAAAGTGCGCCTTCGTAACCTGTTGAATGTGAACCGCGAAGATTGTTCGTTGTGCGATTACGAGACTTGCGAAGATGTGTTCCTTTTTCTGGGAGTTTGCCCAATTCGGCATGAATTTCGGGTACGCTTTCTTGGAAAAGACTTTTGGGCAGGGATCAGTAGGTGGGTCGCTGAATCGGAAGGAGGATCGGACCGCGATGGCGGAATTCTGCAGGATGGCCTAGCGATACAAACGTGAGTTGATATGCGAGTTCAACTGGTAATCTCACCTTTCTATGGCAATATGTTGTTCTACTTGGTATATTTATTATTTTATACTGTTCGAACGTGTTATATATTAGGTTAAATCCAATTGCATACAGGCCTAACCGGATTATACTTCGACAAACAGACAATACAAAGTCCCCTTCGTATTGTGCTTATAATTGTGGTTACCTATTTATTTTACTTAACTTTTTTTAAATTGTGTAAATAAAGCATGTTTTCATTCAGCCATTCATTCATTCATTTGTTTCGAACAAGAAATATGGTGATTCTATATCCAAAGATTTATTGACGCAAAATACACAACTACGGATGCCTCACACATAACTAAGCCCGAACTAAACATCAAAAAAAGTTTGAAAAATATCTATGATACAGTTCAGTAGCAAACATTTGGTTGTAAGCGAGCATTCTCAGAAGATAGGGCGTTTTTGCAGTTTTTCACCTAAGGCGTTGTACGAAATGAGGGTTCTCGAGCGCAAAAGCAAACCAGAAGCTAACCAGTGAGTCGTGCTGTACCAGTGTTGGGCATAATCTTATCGTCGAATACGATTGTAATCGAGATAGTTATTCGTTGATTCTGAGTCAACTGCGATTATATTCGTATTCGTGTAATCGTATTCGTCTGTCGGCGATTACACGGATATAACCCATAAAAATGCGTTACGGTAATCAATTTCATTAGGGCGTCCCTCCTATAATATGCGAAGCCTTGCTAATATTACCTAGCTTCAGAGGGACGTCCTATTGAAAAAGATTTGAGACAAATAGGCTGGGATCCAATCGTTGAATCCACTTTAAGGATGTCCCTCTGAAGCTAGATAATATTAGCAAGGCTTCACATATTATTATAGGAGGGACGCCCTCTTATTTATGGGGAATTTTTATGGGTTGTATTCGTGTAATCGCCGACAGACGAATACGATTACACGAATACGAATCGCAGTTGACTTAGAATCAACGAATAGTTATCGCGATTACAATCGTATTCGTATTCGACGATAAGATTATGCCCAACACTGTACTGTACGAATAGGGAATCGTTCTATGATTGAATGAAGCAATTCAAAAGTTACACTAACGTGACTACACTTCACTAAATCTTCGTAGAACGCGACTACACTTCACGAAATCTTCGTTTAAGCTCGATTCATAGAATACTCACTTCCCAAGTATTCTTTCATAATGGAAGAAGTATTAAATTACCAATAACTTCGTCTATGTGGTTTAATTTTTTCACAACAAATAGATGTGGTAGAAGAAGGAAGGGATCTTGGAAGGGTAGGTACTTGTTAAGTCAACATCAAAATTCGCCATGGGTTAGGAGAATCTCATTTGGGAACTTCAACATGATCAACGATCAAAATGTATATTATAAATATGTACCTGCCTGATCCTACATAGGTACGTATTTTACACTTTTTCAAAATAATGAACCAATATCGAAGATGTGTATACATGCTAATAAGCGACAAAGGGTGAAAACAGCAGTATCTTCTTCTCTGTAAGTGGAACAATTCCCACCCATTTAATCAAAATCTATCTATCAGTATCGGAACTTCGTCTATAACAACTAACCTCGGCTTCGCACATGTGCTTGGTCACCTATTTCAACGAAATTAGTAGTATATCATTCTGAAACTTGTACCCGAATACCCTCAATTTTAACGAAATCGGACTTGTGGTATATTGTGAAGCTTTAGAATCCAGTTATAAGGTATCAGCATAATCTAAGTCAGGTTGAATCCTGCAAACCAACCACCTTTTTTGAAAATGACGAATATTACAATGATGAGCATGTCATGCGACTTTGAAATAGGAACCAAAAAACCAATTAAAGGTTATCGTCATGGAAGGTTAATGCGCATTCATTAGGAGCTGTATTCGGCTTCTCTTGAGCTACGAATAGGATTTAACTAATCGTACAACGATGGATTGAACCGCTAAGAACCATTTGCATTTTGCGCGCATGCGCAAAGCTGCATTTCTATTCGTAGCTCCTCTTACTCGACTACGATTCAGCGTCACAAAAAACCTCCCATTTCGTCACACGTAAAACGTAAAACGGTTTTCACGATCCTGTGCCAAAAAATACGTCAAAACGTATTACGTCAAACGTTTACTACAATAACCAAGTCATTCATCTAGGAATGGGTATCGATACTAGTTTTCTATTAAATCGATTTTTTTACTTCAAAAATAGATTTTTGTAACCGATTTCGTAGTGATCTCCTCTTACTGTGATCACAAGTGTTCCAAGCAACATTGATAACATTAAGCGGGTGATAGCAACAGGCGGGGAAAATTATTTCACATATAAGTATGTACCGCAAATCTTTATAAAAAATGTAATTTAGTAATCAAAAAGGTAGCTCATGTGACATACCTCGTTAAGGTTCTGGAATAAAATCGTCCATTCTGGCCTGTTTTGAAGGTTTAAAAAGGTCCTTGATAAACTCCTCGGAAGAAAAATGCTTGTCAAACTCATCAGTGTGGCCTAAGCAGAAGGTCTAGAGCGGCCATAATTTATTTTTTATTTAGGGGTACTTCTGGCTTCTGGCTCTAGTTAATCTTCTTGGTCCGAGTCAACCAGAGCAAAGTCTAAGGTCCAACAATGGAAAACCAATAAGATTACCGAATTCCGATAAGATAACAATAAGCGTGGAAATTTCTGTATATCCACATACATCCGTTCCGTTCTGGCGATTTTGATAACAATATTTGACTACTCTGATAAAAGTGGGAATTAATTCTTCCATAAGAATATTGGAAGGGGGGGGGGGGGGGGGGGGGTCGAGCAAAGTCTAAGGTCCACCAAAGGAAAACCAATAAGATTACGGAACTCCGATAAGATAATACGCGTGGAAATTTCTGTGTATCCACATACATCCGTTCCGTTCTGGCGATTTTGATAACAATATTTGACTACTCTGATAAAAGTGGGAATTAATTCTTCCATAAGAATATTGGAAGGGGGGGGGGGGGGGGGGAGTCTAGCACTGATTTTTTAAAATTGATTTTCAAGAAATCTATTGGGATGTATCAAGGTTTATTCTTCTTTTCGCTTTCGTAGATATCTTGTAATCATTTGCTTTTCAAACGAGGAGGCAGGTACTTCAGATGCCCAATAGGTAGTATACGTAACTAAGCCCGAACAAAACATCAAACAAGTTTTGACATCACACCAAGCTCGTAATCAATACTTCTCAGGGGTGTATGGAGAGAGAAATTGGCAACGTGAGATGTGGTGATGTTCTCGATAAATCAAGATCTTTCCAATAACTTTCGAACGATTTTTGTGCGATAAAAAAATGGGCCAAAGTTTATGGGAATTTGTCTCAAAAATCATCAATCAGCCGAGGATCTACCAGTAACATTGGCACCGATTTCGATCAACTCCATTTGAAGTTTTGTGCCAAAGAAAAGACATAGAAATGACAAAACGTTTCAATTTACACGAAATATGCACGCAACACTGTTTCAGTCCCTTCCATTTCCCCGCTAGATTCAAGTCCGCCATACGTTTTCAGTCTGATCTCCGATTTTCTTGTGGCGACCTCTTATCTGATCCTTTCAATCCAAAAAACTTATATTACCCCAAAATCGACCCTTTCGGCCGTCGTAAAACCACATTCCTCCTGTCGAAATATTTTTGACAGTTCGATTAGAAGCCCCGCGGTTCTTTTTCCTTCCTATCTTTCCCGCAAAACCCAATCAAGAAACTGTGAATCAAGACCTGTCGACGCCACCAGGACCCACGCATCTAAGGCAGGGTATCTAGAACGGGTGGCAGGGGTTACCCCTGCATCGTTGGTAATAAGGCGTAACTAGAACGGAGGTTATCTCTCAAACCCCGGATACCCCTACCCCAGCTGTGATTACAGGGGTACCTCCGCTGTTTGCCGAGGTAAGCGCTGTGATTGGCTAGGGCTGTTGGCCCTGCAGGGCTACCAACAAAACCGAAAGTGTAGCGACCCTCAATTAGTTTTCCGGCCCGCCAATAACGAAATGATCATCTGGAGAAGGTAAAACTGGTTGCTGATACCAGGGGCAGCTGTCCTAACCTTTCCTAGTGTTTCAGTCCCGGGGCTGCTGCCACTAGTATTACCTCTGTTTCTAGATGCCGGGCCTTAGGGTACCCCAGGTATGATAATTCCTCCAAGAACACAGGTCTCATCAATTTACCTCTAAAATATTTAGCTTCCACTGTTTTTCAGCACACCCTCAGCTATCCCATCCCTCTTTTCCTGTCAATTCAATTCTTAAGTCGAGAGTGACGTGATTTCTCTCGTTTTCATGCTTTTAGTTTAATATTTTCGCCCGCCCGCTTTTGTCAATAGAGTTACAATTTTACATCAAATTCGATGGTTAGGCCGTCACAAGTAACTGTATGGTGTAGAAAGGGGGTGATTCAAAAGAAACGATTCCTGATTTCTAACACCAAAAAACCAAAAAGGTTTATTAATCAAAAACAAGATCAAAGAAAAACAAGGCTGGCTATAGGTAACCTATTTATCCTAAAGGGAACTCCGCAAAAGCTAAAGTCAAAAGACGAGAATGAATATCTTCAGTGATAAGATTGATAATAAGTAGGTAATATTATTTTGCCACAAATAGTGGAGTGAACCTAAAGTTTCTTTAAAGAACTGAAGTTCAAAGGTTCTAGTGGGCCAAGTTCCTGCTGGGGGTTCAATGGTGTCCAAGAATGGTTCCAATTTCAAAATCGTGTGGAACTTAGATTATGCGACCTCTCGAAATTTTCGACCTTATTCCTCACGACCTCCTTTTACAAAAGTTGGTTCATTACGGTTTCTGTCAAGGAGCTGTTGCTTTTTTTGAGAGCTACCTCAGGGGATGGTGTGAGGTAGTGTCATTCAATGGTCAGACTTCCGAGCGGGTCTATTCCCTGCGAGATAAAACAGGGATCCGTCTTAGGACCTGTCATATAAACCATCAAATTCTGATCATTTAGCCCTTTTTGCAGATGACAAGTCAGTGTCATCAGCTGCACCTGACAATGAATCCCTTGGATAAAACGTATCCCAATCACAAAGTATAGTGCATAAATGGTGCGCTGCAAATGCTTTGATTCTAAACAATACCAAAACACAAAAGTTATCATTCAAGCTAAATGGTCGCCTCGATGGCAGTTTGAACATTTCGGGAGTCTCAGTGGACAATAGGTTATCCTGGCACAGCCATATTGACACGCTTTCTTCAAAGCTTGCATCCTGCAATTTCCTCCTTCGCCGACTCGCTTACTCTGTGTCCTCTGAGGTTCCGCTTATGGTGTATCACGCAAGTGTGGTGTTGTGGGGGAATTTCAGTCATGCAAAGGAAATTTTTAAACTACAGAAAAGAGCCATCCGTACTGTCCGTAAGATTGGATGGAATCAAAGTTGTCGAGGACATTTTAAAGAACTTTGGATTCTGGCACTTCCCAGGATCTACGCGCTCAATATTGTTTGTTGCTTGTGAAGACAAATTTGGATGTTTTTTCCGAGAGCTCGTCTAATCACAACCATTTCACCAGATTCCGCTAACCCCCCCCCCATGCAAGTTAGACTTAATTCTTCAATGATTTCGAACCCCTACCAAATGGGATGCCGTATGTGCAATCTACTTAACGAGGAGACTAAAGAGCTTTCTTTCAAACTTTTGAAGGGCACAATAACACGTGAACTCATTGAGCAAGAACTGTACCACACTAGCGATTTTTTCAAAATGAAATGAGCCATTTTTAATTAGTAGGTAGTCAATTTTTCAAGCAATCAAAAATCAAGCAATAATTTTTGTTTTTTGACTAGTGGGACGTTATACTCCACTTATTCACTGTTAAATAGTTTTTATCTTGTAGCCATTGTTAATTTTATGTCAGCAACCGAGGAATTTTATAAAAGTACTCGAGTTAGCTTTTTAGATATTTATAATGACTGTGATAACTTGTTAATTGTTGAATATTTTTATTTTTTTAGATTTATATAAGTTGTATGAGTTATTGTTTTAGTGTGTTTGTAATTTATTGAGTGTATGGCTTTATAGCGAGCTAATTGTTTACTTTCGGGGCTCTCGATCGGCTCGGGGGCGGTTTCACCTGGTGATTCTCCGCTGGGCGATTTATGAATTGTAGCAAGGGGTGCTTACCTAGAAATAGGTGGGCGCCCCCGGGAGGCCGCCATGGTGGGTCGGGTTCGGGTTCGGTCGGGAAGCCCCGGCCGAGCCGCCTTTTAGGCGGGTTAATGACCAGCCTACACTCTTTTATTTCATTTTATTATTATTATTTTAATTAACCTATTTTTCTCTCTCTTCTTTATTTTCAACACGAATGTTAATTTACCTTATACAGGGTGCGGCAGTGAGGACGGACGGTTTTAAAAAAATCATAAAACAGTTAATTTTTACTCAAAAACAAATTTATTGATGCAATCAGGTTCGCAAGGAAAGAGGCGTTCTTGGAAGTTCGCGTAGACTCTCTCCAACATAGCGCTACGTTGAAATGATCACCAACTTCTTTTTCCCTGAATTACGACGGCGACGTGTTCCAACCCGAAGTGTGTGGTTCCAGCAGGATGGGGCGACCGCCCACACAGCCAAAGCATCAATGGACGTTACTCGCCCTCTCTTCCCTGGTCGCCTTATTTCCAGGTTTGGCGATGTCCATTGGCCACCTCGGTCCCCAAATTTATCCATATGCAATTTTTTCTTATGGGGACACCTCAAGGCTAGAGTATACGCGAACAAGCCCTGAACTCTGGACGAATTGAAGGACGCAATCCGCGTGGAAGTTGTCCAAGTTGAGAGAGCTATGTTGGAGAGTACGCCCAAGAACACCTTCAGCACTGCATCAAAAATTTCGGCCACCACATGCCTTTTTTCACACTTGACTGTCTCTAATGATATTTCCTTGCAAACCTGATTGCATCAATAAATTTGTTTTTGAGTAAACATTAACTATTTTATGATTTTTTTAAAACCATCAGTCCTCACTGCCGCACCCTGTACAACAATATTTCAATATTACATGGACAATTGTCCTACATTACATCATGTTATGACAATATATACGATTCTGATTCTGAAATTCCAGTGGTGGAAACAGAAAATAGGTAAATATAACTCACCAGACATATGTTGAAATGGTTGACAAATAGTAGGTGCTCCCCATGTTACTCCATGTTATACACGCAGGAGAGAATGATTCTAAACTGATGAATCAAACTAGTGGCCAACAGATTTTTAGTGAGGTACCTTACACTGAACATTGGGTAGCACCCATCTGGGAGGATAACATGTGTCTTGAAAAGTCAATTTGTTACTGGCCCTCTTTGTGAAATCCTGGGCCTGAAAGGATACGGTGGGAGAAGATAAGAGGAGGCGACTGCAGAGGATAAGCCGATCCAGATAATGGGATTAAATCTTGACCAGAACTTGGAAGCTCTGGGCTAGATAGCAGTTGCCCTTTGGATCAACGACAGAACTTTCCCTTTACTCATTCTCTATCGTTACCCGAACTATCTCATTACCAAATTATCTAATCTGTCACAGACGGACCAGCTCGTTAATAATAGAATGCTGCTGGGCTGCTTCTCAGAGAGAGAAATGACGAGATAAGTAGAACTGTGCAACAATATTAGTTATAAGATTTAATTAATTTATTATTCCATTCATATTATTTTTAGCAAATAAGGCATAGTAAGTATTAGTTTTAGTAGTTATAACTATATTCGTTATAGTTTATTGTTAGTTTATTTAAGTTTTCCTAATATTTTTGGATAAATGAAGCCAAAACTGTATCTAAGAAACAATAACAAGTTATTGTTCACTGAAATGGGTTACCGTGACATCGCCGCAAGCACTTAGTTTGTCAGCATTAGCTTTCGTCGTAGACACAAATAGGAGTTTATAAGCATTTCTTCAATGAATGATTCATTAAGTCATTCACAATCAACATGGTACCTGATACTAATAAAAAACATTAGCTGAGTGTGGCACATAGCTTCCTCGTATCCGTGACGTGAATACCTATATAATTGACATGTTCTAAATAGTCCTAAATTATGGAACATTCAATCCCCAAAAACTTTATCGAAATCAGATGAAAACTGTGGACGTCATGCTCTGTACAAAGATTTGAGGTTCACGAATGGCAGGAGCTACTAATAATACGATCAAGTTGAAATTGATATGGGATGCTCAAATTTGAGCGAGGTTAGAAGACTATACGCCGCTAAAACTTGTTTGTCTAACATGGAAGTGGGGAAGGCCTAACAGTCATTGGTTGGTATAAGTGACGACACTGCGACTACAATAGAAAAAAATTTTGAAAAATTGTGAAAATTTGTTGGGAATGTGCGGTAAAGAGAATGAACCTATATTCAGCGTGAGAATTAATGTTACCTTTTTTCTGTCCCCACTCGTCCTCTTCTTCAATTTCAATCCAGTCCCTGGGTGAGTACCAACGGATGAAGTCTTCTATCACTGCACCTGGATTAGCAGCCTGTAAAATCCCAAACAAAACACTGCTTGAGGCACTGAATACAGCATACTTGCCATACTTTTATACCTCGAAATATAACGTGGGAAACGCATATAGAATGGACAGAATCACAAATTAAAAAAAGTAAAGAAGAAAAAGTATACAGTTAAAATCTGTAATAATGAACATGAAGGAGGAAAAGGACAACTTTTCCACCAACCTTGAATGATTCCATGTCAGACAGAAGTGATGCTGACATCAGTTTCGCTCTGAGCTGAGAGGCTTCAGCGTCGGACCCCAGCTGTATCAGCGCCTGAGCGTCTTCCTCCAATTGGTCTTCCGTTTTCGGAGTTGCGCCCTGAGAATCACAAAATGGATTATCCATTAAAAAAATTTACAGTGAAATAAGTCTTTTGGTTCATCTGACTTGGACGATGTTAGACGATCACTAACTGGTGAAAATTTGAAATGCATTTCGCGTGTTTTGAATTTCGGAAATATTTCGAAATTTTTTGTAAGTGCACTACGTTTTGGTTTATTATTTCCAATAATAAGCTAGCAAAAAATGTTTATTACCCCCCCTCAAACTTTTCACTTTACGTTTCAAGGTGCGTAGAATCCAAATTTGTAATGTCCGTCCGCCGTCCGGGCCATAAAAGGCCTTAGAATTGACTTAAAAAATCTGTTCTTTCGCACATAGACTCCACTTGGGGTCTAGTTGGTCCTAACTTCTCGCCAGCTCGATCGCTCTACACCCATGGGTGCTATGAGCCAAAAATAGGTGAAAAAGTGTCTTTTTTTGTGTATATTTCAAATTATATAGAAATTGGAGATTTATGAGTGAAAAGAAAATGTTAGCTATTAATTTTATGGAAAAAAAGTATTCTAAATTATACTCTTCTATTCAAAAAGAGATTTTTGGATTTTAGGCTATTTTTTGCAATTTTATAGATTTTTTAAAACAAAATTTAATGAAGTTCGAGTTTTTAGCATAATTTCGTACATAAATTGTTGAATGTTCTATTTCATAGTTGATAAACTTTATTTGACCAATCATATGCTAAAAAATATCAATTTAACGATTCTTAGCCATTTTCAGTGATTTTGTCAGCACATTTTTTGAAATTTGACCAATTAAATGATATCAATATACAGTATAGGTAACACTTTTATGTGTTGGAAAGATGACTTGGTAATAAATTGTTATGTTTATCGACTATATTAAAAAGCATAAAATTGTGAGATTCCGCTGCTGTAATGGATTGAACCCATTTGTGAGGTCCGAAGCTCCGAGTTCCGATACTAAATATAGGTACTATAAGCGGCGTTTAATAATTATGGCCAGAGATCTACGTAGAAGGGCTGTCTAATACATATATAATAAACCTTTGTGTAATAATTTGCAGCGTTTTTAGTTTGGTTTTTCAACAGTACGTGATCAATACATAATATACATATATTATGTACGTTACTATCAATCAGTGGTACCAATGATGGCTAAGATGAATGGCAAATGGCGGGAGCCAAGAGCCGACCTTTTTCGCATTCCTAGATTAGAATACCTGCATTTTACAAGTTTATCCGTAACGTGATAAAAAAGTGTGTTATGCGATTTTTTGTGGGAAATTAGCAACTTTGGTGTGCTGAACCAAATCTGATGTGCCAATATTGATCGAATTTCCGAATGGTTAGTGTAAAGTGAAAGAACACAAAAAATCAATCAAGCAATAAATAGAAGCTGAAGTATTCCCCCTACCGGAGCGGGGATGAATACCTAATCTTTACGGTGTCTTTTCCGTAGAAAGAAGTTTGTTTCGCACGTTTTTAAATTTCGTAACTCGGCAAATTTTGAATGAGGTACCCAGCAGACAGTACCTCTAACGTCCGTACATTTTACATTGTAATGAATTAGTGTTGTAAGTTGACTACAATCCATGGTTAGAAGTTATATTCTAAGGAGAGTTGAAATTGAACGTCGAATTGATTTGTTCTCTCCCTATTAGTGTCCTATTGGGGAGAAGAAGGGAGGGAGAAAGGGGAGGGATAGAGAGGGAGAGAGAGCACTACTGAAACTGCTGAGTAAGTCAAGAGGCTCCCATATATACTTTCCTCTGTGCTATCTACTAACTAGCTACAACTATTTACACTCCATAAGACATTATGACCTAAGTACAGACCTACTTAAAATTGAGCGAACTGTACGCTATTTTCAAAATCAAAAATTTTACTTTTCAGCAGAATTTCAAAGTCGAAGTCTTTGATTTCGACTAGTTGGTTCCTCGTCTATTTGGGCCTGTTCTTCATTATTTCCTCTTCTATTGCCCGCGATCGCTGCTCCATCTTCCGTCTTAAGAACCCTAATCACCCGCCGCGTCCCTTGTGTGCGCAGATTAACGACCCAAATTACTTCTATTCAAATGTTGGTGAAGAACCACCTCAATACAAGGGAGGAAGGTTGTTTATTAATCATTCCCGATAGTAAATAGAGTTGTTCAATTTAGGAATGATGAAAACTCTCTGTGACGGAGATCGATGCTGATGAATTAAATTATTGATGTCGAAACGTTCCATTAATCATTTCCCTCGAACCTAGATTGCAATGTCTTCAGCAAGTTCTTCGTACAGATATTCGATCGCCGTTTGCCAGATAATTTTTATACATGGGTTGACATTGGCACCTGAGTTTGAAAAAATTTTCACTTGGTTCGGTGAAAGTGGAAAACGTTTATTCAACAACAAGCTCACTAAACAATAGAGTTCGTCCGACAATTTAAGAATTAATTAATTAATTCATGGTAAAGGTGGTAGATGATTTCATCATTGAACCACTGTCTTTATGATAATCTGGAGTTTGCTAGCGGGAAATTCCCTGAATGTTTGAAATTTTATGTGATTACAACTATTCCAAATAAGAAAAACAATTTCACTTATTCCAAATAAGGCCAACAAAAACGATTATGATTTTCGTTCAGTGTCAAAATTACCTGTGTAATTTATTGCAAATATATTGATGAGATTTTATAGAACGGAGAACGGAATGCGTTTTTATTCACAGAATGTTACACGTTAGAAACCATAAATTCAAGTAGGTATATCCAGCCAGTCAGTGTCCCGCTCCTAGCAACTCACATCACTATGCTGGAGGCTACTCCCAACACTTCTCCCTTCCTCCCCTTTGTAAGGTCCCAGCCGATCAACGTGGACCACTTTTCGGCGCCCTGATGGTAACCGTATGCGATAGAGGACGTCCGTGATGGCCTTCAGGATCCGGCACGGTCCCACCCATTGGGAATCTAACTTCGGGCAACGCCCCACCGTTCTCTTTGGACTGTGCAGCCACACGTTACTTCCCTCTTCCAGAATTGCCGATGGGCCCGCAGATCGTAGTCTCGCTGCATTTTCTCAACTGCCAGGCCCAGCCTGCTGCGTGCAAGCTCATGGATGCGCTCCAGCCGTTCCTGAAGAATTTTGGCAAAATCGGTTATTGGAATAGTTTCCTCTGGCACTCGGCCACGGAGGAGAGTCAACGGCAGAGTGAGTTCCCGACCATAGACCATGAGGGCTGGTGAAAACTTCGTGGACGAATGCTGGGTCGCCCTGTAGGCCAATAGGGCCGTTGGAATTTGTTGATCCCAGTCTTTTTTGTGGTGGCTGACCAATTTCGACAAAAGATCCCATAAGGTGCGATTGAAGCGCTCTACGAGGCCATTGCTTTGCGGCCTCAGGGCTGTTGTCCGGGTTTTGTGCACCCCAAGTATTTTCATTACTTCCTGGAAGGTCTGAGATTCGAAATTGGTCCCCTGGTCGGTGTGGATTTACAGGGGAACCCCAAATCTCGCCACAATGTGCTCAAACAACCCTTCTGCGACAGTCTCTGCAGTCTTATCTGGGATGGCGAACGCTTCCGGCCACTTGGTGAAGGCATCAATGGCTACCACGATGTATCTGTTTCCTCGAAGTGACCTTGGTAGTGGCCCAACCAAGTCAATCCCCAGTCGCTCAAAAGGGGCTCCCACGACAAATTTCTGCAGCGGTGCCTTCCGCTTGCGTTCAGCCCCTCCTCTTCTCCTGCCACAAGGCTCACATTTCCCCAGATAGTTGCGTACGTCCCGTGCCATTCCCTTCCAAAAAAACAGTCGACGTATCTGTGCCTCCGTCCTCCTCCTTCCAAAGTGTCCCAGGTCATGGCAGCGAGCTACTATCATCTCAATCAGGTGTTTTGGAACTAAAACTTGCGACAGTGCAGGTCCCGGGTCTCCGGGCCACTTCCTGTATAGGACACCTCCTTCTAGGAAGAGCAACTTGCGGTCAGCCCACAGGGCTTTGACGATGGGGGAAGCGGCTGTCAAGTTTGCCTCTGTGGGTTGGGTTTTAATCCAGCTTCGCAGCTCCCTTAATGTGTGGTCTTTCTGTTGCTCCTCCTCCCAGTTCAGACGAACATCCACTTCCACGCGAGCCACAGTGATCTCTTCTTTCTTCCTCTCCAGCCGGTACAGTGAGCACAGTTATCTGTGAGGCAAGGTCGCCGGGACAGCCCGTCAGTGTTGCCATGGTGAGCCCCTTTCCGGTATTTGATTGTATAGTTGAAGAGTGACAACCGTTCTAACCATCTGGCTAGCTGCCCATCTGGTTCTTTAAACCCCTTTAACCACTCCAATGATGCGTGCTCTGTCCTTATTATCACTGGCTCCCCACTATCAAGCCCGTATGTGGCAAAGTGTTCCAATGCTTGAACCACTCCTAGGAGCTCTCGGCGGGTCACACAATAGTTCCTTTCTGAACGTTGCAGGCATCTAGAGAAATAGGCGATCACTCGCTCTCCTGCCTGTTGGTCTTGTGAAAGCGCTGCTCCAATGGCCCTGCCACTGGCGTCCACATCTACAATGTACTGTCGTCCTTCCTCTGGAAACGCGAGCACAGGGGGATGAGTCAACGCATGTTTCAGCCGGATAAATGCCACTTCACACTCTTCAGTCCACTTAAACATCTTCTTCTCGTTCTGTAGGTCATACAGAGGAGCTGTGATGTCGGCAAAGTGATCAACAAAAGGCCGGTAATAAGAACAGAAGCCAACAAATGCACGCACCTCTTTTGCCGTGGTAGGTCTGGGCCAATTTTGCACAGCATTCGTTTTCTCTGGGTCTGTCTGCACCCCTGCCTCAGTGATTACGTGTCCCAGATAACGCAGTTCTTGTTTGAAAAACTCACATTTTCGAGGGTTCAGCTTAATGCCAGCTGCTCGGGCGCTCGTCAACACCTCCCTCACTACCCTTACATGCTCTTGGAATGAGGTGGCCATGATCAAAACATCGTCGAGGTAAACCCGCACTTTTCCCATACGAATCTGTTCCCGAAACAGCCCTGACATGGCACGCTGGAAGGTCGCGGGAGCATTACAAAGCCCGAAGGGCATGACGCGAAATTCCCAAAGGCCGTGGGGTGTGCAGAAGGCTGTTTTCCTGCGGGCATCCGGCGACAAGGGCACTTGCCAATATCCATTCTGAAGGTCGAGGGACGAGAACCATGTGTGACCTCCCACAGCTCGCAAAATGTCGTCAATTCGGGGAGGGGATATGAATCCTTCACTGTCACATCGTTCAGCTGTCGATAATCGACACAGAAGCGTGTAGACCCGTCCTTTTTCTTCACCATCACGACAGGGCTAGCCCAATCGCTGGAGGATGGTACAACAACACCCATCTCTTCCATCTGACGCACCAAACTGTCCACTTCACGGAGTTTTTCGGGCGCAAATCTTCGCGGGCTTGCCTGATGGCTCCATGTTGTCCCACATCTATCTCGTGGACCACATCAGCGAAGTGACCCACCACCTTTTTGTCCGCAGCAAACACGTCCTTGAATTCAGCCAGCATGGCAGCAGCTTCCTGGAACAGATGGGTCTCTAATTTCTCAGCACAACTCCGGAGCAATGGCTGTAGGTGGTCCTCCTCTTGCAGTGTGGGTTGCAGTTCACCAAGTCCCTGTCCTTCCTCTTCCAGTTCAACTCCATCTTCCCCCGATTGGATCTGGGCTATTGTAATGGCTCCAGCAGCTGTATCCACCACACAGCCCACCTTTGAGAGGAAATCCATCCCGAGGATGCAGTCCTCTTGGATATCTGCAATTACTGCACGGTGAGGCATCCGTTTCCCAGGTTGCAGCTCCACCTCCACTTCAGCCGTTCTAATTGCCGGAAATTCTTGTCCTGTCGCCGATCGTAGCCACATGGCCCCACCTTTGTCCACCTCAATCGGTTGTACAAAGTCCGCTCTGAGAACCGTAACAACAGCGCCTGTGTCTACCAGCATTGCACAGGGTCTACCGTTTACACTGCCCCTGACGATGACTGACGACACACTCACGGGGTACACTCCCTGGTCAGTCTGGCTTGAACGGTCTGTGGCTTGACGGGGTTGACCTTGCTTGGACCTAGACTGGCCCCAGTCTAGGCCCGTGGGCCGTTTCCCGATGTGGGGCAATTCACGGCTCGATGCCCGAACTGCTGACATTTGAAGCATTTTGTCAGCGGGCACTCTCTGGCCATATGCCCCCGTCCTTCACACCGGAAACAGATCATGTTGCCTCTTCTTCCAGCTTGCACCACCTGATCTATTTGGAGGGCGTCATTAGCAGGGGCAGACACTTCTCGCACAGCCAGGAGGCCTCCAGGGCCCCGAGCACAACGCACAGCCGCTTCAGATTGTAGCGCTACCGCTAAGGCCTGTTCTAAAGACTTCGGGGCTGCCATCATAACCAATTCCTTCACCCGAGGGCTTGACAGGCCTTCGACAAACTGCTGTATGGCAAGAATTTCCACCATTTGGGGCGGTGTCCCCGGAGCGCCCTTCTTGCGAGGGTGCGAATGTCTGCCTGGTACTGCTGGATTTCTTCCCCGGGTTGTTGCCTTCTATTCCGCAATAGCATTACATACATTTGGCCACGGTTCTCCACGCCATACCGTGCCGCCAGTTGAGCTGAGATCTGATTGTAGTCCCGGGCAGTCACGTCTAAAAGCACAGATAGTGCAGGTCCTACAAGCGAAGCTCCCAGGGCCAAGCCCCTAGTCTCATAGCTCCAGCCATTTGCAATCGCGACTGTCTCAAAATGTTCGCGGTACTCCTCCCATGGAATCGCACCGTCATACTTTTGAGGTTTAAAAGTGCCCCTTATAACGAGATTCGGAGGAATCCCTTGTTGAGGAATCCCTTCATCATTAGTGGCCCGAGGGTCCGGACGAATCTCCACGGGGGCCTGCGCAGCGTGCACACGCAAACCGTCTTCTAATTCTTGGCGGATCACCACTTGGAACTCGCGAAACAAAGCCCTTACTTCCGCCATCATATCCGCACGGAGAGCGTCTCCTCGTTCAATGACCGAGGTGACAAAACGACCGGATCGGCTCCCACTTCAACGCCCCCGCCGATTGGTGCAGGCTCATCGCCGTCTGCATTCTGCATGTTCGCGTGCGGCCCGACACTCCCGGTCACACCATCCTCCGCGATTGGTTCTGCGGCTACAAGCAACCGACCACTACGCAAACGGAAACCGTCCTCAGGATTCATTGTAGATACTGGAATCCCACTTCTGACACCACTGATGAGATTTTATAGAACGGAGAACGGAATGCGTTTTCATTCACAGAATGTTACACGTTAGAAACCATAAATTCAAGTAGGTATATCCAGACAGTCAGTGTCCCGCTCCTAGCAACTCACATCACTATGCTGGAGGCTACTCCCAACAATATTGTAAGGTCAAAGGTGTATGAAAAAATAGTTCTCAAGATGTTGAAGGATTCCCTATTTGATGGGTAAGAAAGTTCTGCATAAGAAACAATACGGGTTCTGAGTTGGAAGGAGTACAAGTAGAGCAGCCAGTTCTGTTTTCATGGGGGCTTTGAATGCACTGTAGCATAAGAACATAGCTTGACCATAGCATTGAAACTTCATGTCTAAAGCCTTCGATTTGGTGCCCTTCAACTTAACGATTGAGAAATTGGCATATCACGGTTTTGATCCAACTGCTCTTTCATATTTTCGGAGTTATCTAATGGAAAGGAGACAGGTTGTACTTGTAACGGGAAACCTCTGCGGAATAAAACAAGGATCCGTACTTGGTCCGTGCCTATTAATGATCCATATAAATGACCTGACTTTTTAGACGCGGGAATCGTGAAATTCAAAGGCATATTTATTTACCGATGATATTACAGCAGTTGTGGATGAGAAGATGGATGTAGTTTCATCGGTAATCAGTGATTAGTGTGCCAACAATGCTTTCCTCCTCATTGAAGTTAAGAAGCAACGCCTGAATTTCAATTTGAATGGACGTCTGACTAATGCGGTAAACATTATTGGCGTGGAGATTGACAACAGTCTCTCATGGCAAATCATGTAGACTCACTCTAATTCAAACTGTCCACCAATATGTTTATGCTCAGCAGACTCGTCAATTCGGTGTCCTTATAAATCAAACTTTATTTGACGTGCTTTCACAGTCGTCTGTCATACTGTCTCATTCTATGGGGCAATTCGTCTCACGTAGGTAAAATATTCTGTAAACAGAAGGAAGCGAATCAAGTTTTGAAGAGGTTTTTGGCATAGGTATAAGAGTTGCCGTGGATCGTTCAAGAATACAAAAATGCTCACTCCCCCAAGTTTATATGCGTTTGTTTGTCTGATGTAAGTACATGAGAATCGCAATGTTAGTCATCTTAGAAGACTCGAATTGAGATAACCTGCTCACACAGTTCGTCCAACTATCGACTGCGATGTGTGCAATCCAGTTCAAATTGGAGTCCGATAATACAATCGTCTTCCTAAGGGGTATGACATGTACCGACTGCCACTTTCATAAGAGTAGTCAAGAGGAAGCTGATGGATGCTGAGCTGTACTCGTTGGAAAAGTTTAGTTTGACAACGAACTGACCATGAATAATTCATTCACATAATTAATGAGACATAATTACTGACAATTGACATAACGAATTTATCCTTTGACTCTTTAATTACTCAATTATATAATTTCTTATTTGTATTTAACTATTATTTGGAGTTTGTACTATCTTACAGGTTTCTACAAAAATAAACTAATATTATTAAATTAAGGGCGCCCTCATACGAGTACATCACTAATTCCCTCGGCTGCTCCATTTCCACGCTCTGTTTCGGATGCCCAGGGTTGGTTGCAGTTAGAGACATTGAAAATTTTTTTGTAGACCTGGTCGTATCGTTACGATAGAACTTATAGAACTCTCATTTAACTATACGGGTGAAGAAAAAAAACTCATAGAATCATCGTTTTGCCTCTCATACTACATGTTCTGTAGAGAACTACCCTCCCTCCCCACATCAGCTGGATTGACACATCTGTCTTAAGCTGTCGTTGTTTGAAGAAAGGGAAAAACGACTGTCCGTAGCTGTAAGGAACGAAACACGGAAGAAACTCATTTTCTCCAACCTGAATAATATTGCAGTTGAAACTCTTTGCCTCATAGTGACAGAAATCGCCATCCAAAAGGCGATCGGATCCGCTTCGGAAACATTTTATATGGTACATCCCACACCGCTCGATTAAATTGGAAACACTCAGGCAAAACAAAAACTCGACAGCGAAGAGATTTCCACACAGAATTCCATAACTTGCCAATTGATACGAAAGAAATGTGACCGTGTGAGCGTGGAAATCCGCTGATCTTTGGTTCCACTCGATTATCACACAGGTCACGTTCACGTTACGAACGGGTTTATAGGAAAGGAGCAAGGTTACAGGGATTCAGAGCTGCCGATTACGAGATTTTTGAATTTTCCTCGTTGGTTGTGTGGGTGTTACTTTTTTTTCTCGTCGATCAAACATCGTAATTGGACAGGGCTCATTACTGATAGTGCGCGCTCCAGATTTTCTGACGGAGGTGGGGAAGCGTGAATGATTCCCGCTCAAAACGTGACACGTGTGCTCACAAAGAACTAAGAGCGAATTCGATCTCGAGGTAATGTTTTATGTTCCATGAAAACCAAGACCCTGTGCAGGAATCGGTATCGAAAGCTCAACGATTATACCAAAATACATCGATTTAGGCAAGGTCAGGAGGCATGTCTCAGACCACACCATTATTTAATATTTTTATACACCCCAAGTGTCAGTGGAAAGCTTGGAGCCTAAAAAATTTTTTTTGGAATTCCAACAAAAATTTGGGATCAAAACGTTCCAGTCATGCAGCATGGTCGTATGAGCGATTTCCGTAAATTACCGAGTTGTATAAGGTTAAATTTTTTTTTAAATTTGTAAAGCCATTTATTATCATTTTTACATAGGTGGTTTACAAACCAAGTGAAGTATTAATACTTCCAAGGGAGAAATAATTTAAAATTAAAATACAAATGAGCTAAATAAACTATACTTTGCAGTTGCTGATCTCCATAATTTAAGAAGAAGAAGAAATTGTTTTGAAGTTTGAGCTTTTTGGATGCAAAGAAATTGTTAGCCATTAATTTTAAGGTAGGTATACAATGTATTCTAAATATTAATCTGCTATTCAAAAAGTGATTTTGGATTTTTAGCTTTTTTTGCAGTTTTTAACGATTTTTTTTAAAGCAAATTTTGATGAAATTTAAGAAAATGTTGTTCTTTTTATATTTAATAAACTTTATTTGAGTAATATTCTGCAAAAAAACAGTGCTCAAACAGTGCTGGCCAACGAACTCGTCCTCTCGTTTGGAAAACTTGATTTTTTGGCGCATGAACGGAATTTTTATCTCAATCCTAAGGAGATTTATCGTCTGGAATGACACACATATAAAACGCACACACACGCACACACACAGCCATGTGGTACAGTAAGAAAAGGTTAGATGTGAGTTGGAATGATAAAAAAACCAAAAAATACGCGTAACTAACACGACTTTCATTTATTGTATACTAGCCGCTCCGGCTCGCTACGCTCGCCTCCACGTCCAGCCGGGGGGCAAGCCCCCCGGACCCCCCATTAAATTGCTCGCTTCGCTCGCAAAGTGTGGCATGTAGGGAATATTGCTCGCTTCGCTCGCAAAGTGTGGCATGTAGGAAATGTTGCTCGCTTCGCTCGCAAAGTGTGGCATGTAGGGAATGTTGCTCGCTTCGCTCGCAAAGTGTGGCTGTATACATGCGATGTATTACAATTGAAACGTGTAGGGGATGTTGCTCGCTTCGCTCGCAAACGGTAGATCTCTAAGGGTAGTTTTAACTTCTGTAGGGGATGTTGCTCGCTCCGCTCGCTTGAGGAAGTTATACTGCCCACCCAACTTGGCAGACGTTTTTTTCTGTAGGAAATTCTTACAAACAAATTAAATCTTATAAAACTACGTGGAACCACGAAAAGTTTATTAGGGGATGTTGCTCACTTCGCTCGCAAGGTATACCTGTATATCCTTGAGGAAGTTATACTGCCCACCCAACTTGGCAGACGTTTTTTTCTGTTGGAAATTCTTACAAACAAATTAAATCTTATAAAACTATGTGGAACCACGAAAAGTTTATTAGGGGATGTTGCTCGCTTCGCTCGCAAGGTATACCTGTATATATGTGTAGGACAAAGTCCGTATTTATTCTGTTGAAATGGCTCTCGCTTCGCTCGCAAGGTAGGTACCTATGTATACCTGCTCGCCTCGCAAGGTATTGCGTAGAAGTGCAAATGGGAACCCCCCTGTGAGGGTCCCTTCTGGTAAGCAACGTTGTGAAACGGGCGGCCCGGGTCGATTAAAAATGTCATATTAAACGGTTCCCCTCGCTTCCGCTGGCAATTCGACCGAGTTCTCGTCACTTTTTTCGATATCCGATTTCGGATTCAGATTCGGCGGACCCAAAGCTGTATTTCGCTCGCGAAAACCGTTCCGAAAAACGTACCTTTATGGGGTATATTTTAATCGGAAAAAACGTAGTTTTTGTTGGACTTTTCGAGAAAACACGGTCCGTACTTTCGCATTTTTTTGACGCATTTCCCGATACTTTTTTCGCGATCCAATCGCGCCGTCGTCTTTCTCGTTTCAAAACCTACGAAACCGGTATTTTTCCGGAATTTTCGACGGCCGTTTAGAGGGGTTGGGGAAGCGGGGAAGTCCAAAAAGCGCACATTAATTCTTACTTCGACCCCCCTCCCGCCCTACGGCCCATGGTTCGGGTGGGATTAGAAAATTTAAAATTCGCTTATACACCCTATCGGAAAATCCCAAGAAGATCCCCCCACTCGTAGATCCGGCCCACTCAGCCGTTTGGCCGTGCATAGACACGACAAACAGACAGACAGACGGAGTTTCATTCTTATTAATAGTATAGATATAGATATAGATAGATATAGATGATTGCAGTGGAGGGTTGTCAGTATCTACTTCAGTTAGTGTCTTTCATTTTTTTATACATGGATCATATAATTTAGGGCAGGGAGCCATCGCACATCTATACCAAAGATATACTTTTTTAGACCGCATAAAGAAACCTTTGATTCTTTCAGATTGACCAAGGTCCACTAAACTGAAAAGGCAGGTTCTAAAATAAATTCACTTGACGCGTCGGCCGGCTCCAGGCGCCAATCTGGGTTTTGAAACGTTGACCGAGCGTGTCTCCGAATCACTCCGTTTCACGGCACATCGATACAATCCTTAGGAAATCCCTCAAATCCCATTCGCAGGACCTCACGACCCGGTCTAAATCCCTTAACGGTCTCACCAAAAGCCCGAATCCTCATTGTCACTGCCTTTAAAGAAAAGCGGTTAAGGCATCGGCGTGGATAATTTTCTCGTGCGTTAAAAGGGAAACCGGGCCAATATGAGAGCTCGAAATCGTTATCGTCAGGCGAGTGTGAAAGGTCGAAAGACAGCGTTTCATCATGTACAGCGGGGGATTGCTATAAATTGATAGAATCCCTTCGCTAGAGACTAAAGTTTGCCTTCAAAGTCTGAATTACCTCCGGTCTTTTTCTTTGATGAGCCAAGCTTGAGGCTTGGCAAACCTATCTGTTGGTGTGTATTCAGGAAATCAGAGTCCGACTGTGGCCCGCACACTTCAAACGGCTTCCTATTATAAAGTCGCCTTTCGCCTCACGGACTTTTGATCGTTGCCTATCCAATCAACAAATACTTTTTTCTAGTTATCTGGAAACTAAAAGCCACGGATGAATGAACCACCTAGGTTTTTATTAACTATAAGAGAAAATGTAGAAGTTGTGTGGATAGAATTGTTTCTGAATGTCTTAATTTTTTAATTCATGAAAGAATAAAATGAAATAATTAATGAGCCTAAAATATGTGCTGTTTCATAATTTTTGCCAATAGGTTCTAATACTGATATATTATTTTTAGTTTTGACATGAATGGTCTTATCGCTGGGGAACATCCTAAACATTCTGTTACCCTAAAGTTACGTTACTCTATTCGTTGGAAAGCTGTCGATTAACCTAAACATACTATGTTAACTACTGCCTATTGCGTGGCCAGCAATCTGAGGCATGGGCGAGGTTGTACGAGTAATTGTTTACATACATGTGAGTCTTCTCAATTGAATTTGTAAACATGATTGCAACTTTGCTACCACAGTTGTGACTTTCTATAGTTAAAATCAACAAATTCATGATCTAATAATGCTTTCCCTAGTAAAGGAAGAATTTACTTTTCTTTAACCTGGTTTGGTAGCTCCATACGCATATGCTAAAAGAAGACCTTCATGTCCAACTTGCAACGGTTTGACTCACCTGAGCCAAGAAAATTGGATTCAGAGAGCCAAGACTAAGCTGTTTTGACACCTCTGGTTTCAATTCGACTGAGAGTTTCATATACGACCCGGGTGATCACAGAGCATCACTTTTGACCCAGCCAATCATTGAGTTCCTTATTCTACCCAAGTGAACATAGAGCTCAGTTTTCGATTCGTGAGAGCTCCATATTTGACCCGGGTGATCAAAGAGCTCCATTTTCGGCCTATCCAATCATAGAGTTCCTTATTCTATCCAGGTGAACAAAGAGCTCAGTTTTCGATTTGACTGTTGAGCTCCTTATTTGACACGGAATATCAAAAAGCTCCATTTTTGACCCGGCCAATCGTGGAGTTCCGTTTTCGACTCGAACACAGAGTTCAGTTTTCGACTCGACTGAGAGCTCCATATTCGACCCGGATGATCACAGAGCTTCACTTTTGACCCAGCCAATCATGGAGTTCCTTATTCTACCCAGGTGAACATAGAGCTCAGTTTTCGACTCGACTGAGAGCTCCATATTCTACGCGATTGATCACAGAGCTCCATTTTTGACCCAGCTATTCAGAGTTCTTTTTCTACCCAGGTGAACAGAGCTCAGTTTTCGATTCGACTGAGAGCTCCATATTTGACCCGGGTGATCACAGAGCTTCATTTTTCAAACAGCGAATTATATAGAGTTCCATTTTCGACTCAGGCAAGCAACACAGAACCGTTTTCCATCAAAACCCGATTTGGCGGAAAAAAAAGAAATACAACGTTTTTCCGGCCACCCACTCAAACACCGAAATTTTTCAAGTACACATTTTTCAGAACACCCGGCTCACTACGGCTTACACTTGTAACAGTATTTAAAAACGTTCATGTTTTTTTGGAGTAATTCCTGCTACGCGTAGATCTTACGTGTATTTTTCATCATAAAAAAGGACAAACCGATCATTAGGTCAACAATATTTCCATATTCTAATCTGGCGTTTGCGAGATAACATCACTCAGGATCTCATACATGGGTGGGGTGGACATGGGCACCTGGGTTTGAACAAATTTGCACTTGGTTCGGTGAAAGTGGAAAACGTTTATTTAACAAGCTCACTGAAAAATAGAGTTTGTCCGAAAATTTAAGAATTAATTCATTCATGCAAAATGTGGTGCTGATTTCATCATTGAACCACTGTCTTTCCTGATAATCTGGAGTTTGACAGCGGGATATTCCCTGAATGTTTGAAATTTTATGCGATTACACCTATTCCAAATAAGGGCAACAAAAGCGATTATGATTTTCGTTCAGTATCAAAATTACCTGTGTAATTTATTGCAAAGATATTTTAAGGTCAAAGGTATTTGAAAAAATAGTTCTCAAGATGTTGAAGGATTACCTGTTTGATAGGTAAGAAAGTTCTGCATAAGAGACAATACGGGTTCTGAGTTGGAAGGAGTACAAGTAGAGCAGCCAGTTCTGTTTTCATGGGGGCTTTGAATGCACTGTAGCATAAGAACACAGCTTGACCATAGCATTGAAACTTCATGACCTGTCTAAAGCCTTCGATTGGGTGCCCTTCAACTTAACGATTGAGAAATTGGCATATCACGGTTTTGATCCTACTGTTCTTTCATTTTTTCGGAGTTATCTATTGGAAAGGAGACAGGTTGTCACTTGTAACGGGAAACACTCTGCGGAATAAAACAAGGATCCGTACTTGGTCTGTGCCTATTAATGATCTATATAAATGACCTGACTTTTCAGACGCGGGAATCGTGAAATTCAAATTGACTGAGAGTTTCATATACGACCCGGGTGATCACAGAGCATCACTTTTGACCCAGCCAATCATTGAGTTCCTTATTCTACCCAGGTGAACATAGAGCTCAGTTTTCGATTCGTGAGAGCTCCATATTTGACCCGGGTGATCAAAGAGCTCCATTTTCGGCCTAGCCAATCATAGAGTTCCTTATTCTATCCAGGTGAACAAAGAGCTCAGTTTTCGATTTGACTGTTGAGCTCCTTATTTGACACGGAATATCAAAAAGCTCCATTTTTGACCCGGCCAATCATGGAGTTCCTTATTCTACCCAGGTGAACATAGAGCTCAGTTTTCGACTCGACTGAGAGCACCGTATTCGACCCGGATGATCACAGAGCTTCACTTTTGACCCAGCCAATCATGGAGTTCCTTATTCTACCCAGGTGAACATAGAGCTCAGTTTTCGACTCGACTGAGAGCTCCATATTCTACGCGATTGATCACAGAGCTCCATTTTTGACCCAGCTATTCAGAGTTCTTTTTCTACCCAGGTGAACAGAGCTCAGTTTTCGATTCGACTGAGAGCTCCATATTTGACCCGGGTGATCACAGAGCTTCATTTTTCAAACAGCGAATTATATAGAGTTCCATTTTCGACTCAGGCAAGCAACACAGAACCGTTTTCCATCAAAACCCGATTTGGCGGAAAAAAAAGAAATACAACGTTTTTCCGGCCACCCACTCAAACACCGAAATTTTTCAAGTACACATTTTTCAGAACACCCGGCTCACTACGGCTTACACTTGTAACAGTATTTAAAAACGTTCATGTTTTTTTGGAGTAATTCCTGCTACGCGTAGATCTTACGTGTATTTTTCATCATAAAAAAGGACAAACCGATCATTAGGTCAACAATATTTCCATATTCTAATCTGGGTTTATTTCTCCTGATGAAGTTGGATGCAAACTTTCCAATTTCAAAAAATACATCGATTGAAGATCACCTAATGAGAAACAGGTAGCTAAGAAAATACCAGCACGTTTCGTCCAAATTTTCTCCGGGAGCGCTCGGAGATGACACTTTCACAACGTCCGAAGGGCTGTTTGTCCAGGCATGGACGGTCAGCTGAAGGGAGCCGTCATGGGGGGTGGGTTCGGGTCAAGCGTGGAGACACGCACTGCCTCCGCCTTCGCAGCATTTCCATCCCTTTCAAAACTTCCTACAGCGCGCACCGCGACGCGTGATAATAACTTTCAAACTTCCCAGGCCACCCGCCGGGACATTAATGCTTCCCACAACCTACGGTCCTTTGAGACTGGTGTGGCTTGAATACGTAATGTAGACGCATTTACGTTTTCATTAAAAAAAGAGGAAAAAATAATGCTATATAAATTGACGAATAATGGATAGCTCCATAACACTGCCACAACAAGGGTGCCTACTTTTTTTCTTTTTATTGGTTTTGCATAGCATACAGCCATTACATGTAATATAGTTTCAACATTTTAAAATCCTACAGTTCACTTGCTATAATGCGATATGTATGTACTTATTAAAGTTTAATGTTTGTGGAATTTAGGTACTCGTAAACACAGTTATATATACACATATCTCCACTTCCCACGATGGTGTCCGAATTGAAGAGTTTTGGTAGTTTGTCTTGTATGCTACTGATTAGCTGATTTCGGGGGTTGTTGTACGCTGGGCACTCCAGAACAAGGTGCTCAGCATTTTCTTCAATGTCTCCGCAGGCCCTGCACTGTGGCACTCTGATCTTCCGATCATATGAAGGAATCCACTGGTACAACACACTCCGCTGCGATGTCGAGTTATTCTGGTGTACAAGCTTTTGGGTTTTACCTCCCTTACAAGTCGGAACCATGGTATCCAGTCAGATGGTAGAAATAGGTTTTTGTAGCGCTCACCGATCGTCGTTTTATAGTTAAGAAATCCTTTACTCCAATGGGTTCGAATATGATTTGTTATCGATCGTTTGAGATCAGTTGTTGGGTAAAAAGGTGTTGGGGCAGGTGGTGGTAGTGAGATTGCTCGTTTGGCATCTGTATCCGCAATTTCGTTGCTCTTTATTCTGGAGTGTCCACGCGTCCAACAAAATACCACTCGGGTCCCCTTTTATGCCATGTTGGTATAAATTTGGAGGACTGAGGTCTCAATGGATGTGTGTCGATTTTTCCGCCGAACGTTTAGCAGTTGTGAGATCATGCTATGGCAATCCGTCACTATAACTGCGTGTGGGATACCTGGGTATTCCTCCTTTATCCACGTCAAAGCCTGCATATTGCATACGACTGTTGTATACATAGAGGATCCGTACCACCATCGGTACCCCTGTACGTGATACGGGCTGAATCATTGTATGCGCATTGTGCTTTGTTTTATTGAATAGAGCCATCAGTGTAAATCACTAGGCTATTTGGCCATCTGGTGTCGGTATACTCTCTTTCTAGAGTGTTGGAAAACTGTGGTGGTACATAGAGGGTCTCGGGTAATTTGGCGATTGTTATTGGTGATTTGTATATGGTGAATGGGACTAGAAAATTATTAGGTTTCGGAGCCTGAGATATCCATTCGAGATCTCTGCTAAAGTCTGTGAAACTCTCGCAGAGGAGTGGAGATGGTTTCTTTCCCCAATATTTTGACGTGAGGTTACTAGTTGCAAGAGATCCGAGATTAGTGCTACCTTCTTGATTTTTGCTGAAAAGTTGAGTCGTGGGCGGGAGCCTACTGTTCTTTTGTATTTCTTACCTCAATTCCTAACGGGCTACGGCAGCTTTCTGGGTTTTTGGAAGAAAATCGGAGAGGACAGAGATCGGCCAGGAAGAAGAAGTTTCGGCTGCTCATTCTCTTTGTGTGCCGAAAGTGAACGCGGTTTCGAGATGATCTCGCTCATAAGGCTGGGGGTTCCACCCCCGAGACGGCCATCGGAAAGTTAATTGAAAAGAAGTGGTCCGGCGATGCCGTAGGGTATTAGGAAACTCATCAAAAATAAACGAAACGAGTTTTTGATCAGTTTTCCACTCGTCGAAACTCCACGTAAGAGCAACTCATCAAAAATTGCATCAAATCAATTTATTCGCATAAATTCAATTATGAGTTAGCATTTAGTTTAATCGACTACTGTCTAATACCGTCAGAAAACTCCTCAAAAAATCACTTCATGTGATTCAAAACTGCCTAGTAATTTGGGGTTTTTCGGGGGAATATTACTCAGCCGCTAATGCATCGATTTCGATAATTTTGCTTTTTATTTTTGTTTTGTTCATTCATTCAACGACTACAAATGAATATAGTCTCAAAGAAAAAACGTTTTAACACCCCCTCAAAATGTGTTGGTTCACGTTTCCAAATTCGAAGAATCTTTATTAAAAAACGAGGAAAATTTTTTCTTTTTTTAGATAAACAATGGCTATTGGTCCATTACTGATTAAATTGTTCAAGCATTTTAATTTATCCCTTGATGGGAAAAACAAAAGATCATGGATATGTCTAGTATCTACTGCTTACCAGTAGGTACCTACTACTCAATTGTATACCAACCATGTAGTGCCTTCTTTTCACAAGATTATTCCATTATGGTTACAAAACAATATTAGTTTATAACTTAGAGTAATAAATCAGCATTCCTTGACACTACAATGGCTTAGAGGTCATGAGATGTTGTGATAAAATGAGGGCATTCCAAAAAGTGGCGAACGATTTTCCTACTATGAAAACTATGGGAGTTGCTCTTCCCTAGTAACTCATTGGTTGTACGTGAAAAATCAATAGAAATTCTACCTAGCCTTCACTTTTCGAGTTAATAATAATCTAAAGTGCCGGAGCGTTGCATTTTGTGTGGAGAAAAAAAAGTGTCGCGAAAAATTCCTTGAACCCCAGCCAAAAGCCATAATATCCATGTTGAAAAAAAAAAAAAAAAAAAAAAAAAAAAAAAAAAAAAAAAAAAAACCGTTTGTCCGTTGTTTGCCTTTTAACGTCTATAGCTTTTTACCAAAACTAATGGACCAAAGTTTATGAAATTTGGCTCAAGACTCATATATCTGCCAGGGTTTAGTAAAATTTTTATAATACGGTGTTATTTATAGCGGCACCTGTGTAATGGGGATCCAGAGGGGTTGTCCTGTCTTGAGGAGGCGCAAGGAGGGATGCTGCTCCAGCCGTCCCTGGGGAACCTCGGAGACGGACAGCTTCCGAGAAGACTCATCCCCTCCGTCTTCGGTGCAGTCGAAAAATTCGTCTTCCGACTCGTCTGAACGATCGCCATGAAAATTTTTAAAACGAACAATTAAGAAAATACGAGATGGAGTACATGCATAGAGTAGTGTTGTTATTCAACTTAGAATGAGATCGAAACAAATTGAAACATTATGGAATCTCCAATGTGTGATGACCGTCCGTAATGGAGGGTCATATTAACATAATTCTGGGTAATTGCAGCTATGTACGACACAGTAAAAAATGTATTACGCAAAGAAAAAGTCAAGGTACTAGAAAATTGGCAGGAGTTAGTGGGTTGTCGAGGTCGCTGACTGCGAAATAGCAAATAGTTTATGGATTGGATTACCAATAGCCAATAATACGCCGTATTTTGGTTGATTTAAATCTGTGAAGTATATATGCTTATCATCTACGCTTATGCATTCTTGCTTGCGACCATCAAACACAGTTCTCATTTTTCCGACTACTGCGGCCTGACAGCAATCAATTATTAAATTGGAACATAATTTAAGTTTCATAAATAGCAAGGCCAAAAATAAAGAGCAAAGCTGGAACAGAGCAGAAGCAAAAGTGATTTTTGGAAACACGATGCTACTCTACGAGCGCTCAAAGCCAAAGCTAATAAGCTAGTACATGAACATCATTGGACGTGATATTTGACGGGGGTTGCTAATACGTACCTTGTGGACCCATTCACCTGTTGATTGGTCAATGGTCACTTCACTACACAATATTGTATAGATTTGTTATATTGTAGAATCACGGGTGATATTATTCTGAAGATATATGCATGTATTAATGTTTTGGGGGTGACGAAAACTTCTAATTTTGTTAGTTGTAATCACAAGACGCATTATGTGAAACCAAACCATATAAATGATATTCGTACAAATAAAAAGTGATATGTCCTGAAGAATGTAGCTACTAGTGTTTCTGGAACCTAAAGATTGTGATCTAAGAGTATGTACCTAGACCTTTATATTTAGCGAAACAAGAACTGTAGGGCCCCCCATTCTCTCCCTCTCGATCTGTTACGACGAATTTGGACGGAAAAATGATCAAATTCAACATAAAAAAAGGTAGATGAGAGTTAAAGCCCTGTTGATACACAATAGAGCATAATATCATTCATCTATCACGAATTCCCTTCCTTGGTTGGAGAGGTCATCCCAAATCAAATCGGAATTTTTAATAGCGCATTCATCTCGACGTAGAAGGAAACCGAAACACTCCTACCCTCAAAAACATACCTTTTGAATAATAAATAGGTAACTGAAAAAACACAAAGCTGAGATTACGGTGCCTTATGCCTTTACGAAGAAGCTAAAGGCATAAGGCACCTACTCAAATATTTTTACCGGTGGAGAACTTATGCTCCTTAATAAAAATAATGAATTGATAATGATTATATTTTATTATAATAATATTTTCGATTATTATTCCCAATTATTGGGAATGATAATGTAAAAACTAAACATATAATGGATTGTCAATGATTAGTTTAAGAATTGGAACTCTGGGAATTGTATTAAACTGGGAATTGTACTTGCTCATCATTCTATGCTTCAAAAAAGGTACATAAATCGACTGACGATTTATCCGATTCAGGGTACTGCGAATTAGAAATTTGAGATGAAATCTACTGTTGGCCCAGTTACCCCTCTGATATTTGATGTGCATATGTTTATAGTGACGGGGGTTAGGGGTATATTCAATAACGTTTAAATCCATTTATATCCACGTTGAAATGTAATTCTGTAGATTGCAGGCAAATTGTCTCTCTTTATCATGCCAAAATGCATAAATTCTTTAAAATATTGTGATGTTGGTGACTTCAACACCTAACTGTTAATGGATGTTTCAGTATTAATTATGACATGTGTTTAATGTAAACTCCAGGCAACGGGTTATTTACTGATTTTAAGAAATTATTGAAGTTCCAGATTTTGTGTTGTGAACATTTGTTTTTATCAAGTGCTTTAATATTTAGTGTAGAATTTAACAATATGAATAAAAAACTGGGTATCACACCACAGAACTATTCCTTAGAACCTCCATCGTTGATTATCTACCAGTAGTAGTTTAACTCAGCTGATGGAAATCGTCAAAACCAAACATGCTCGAAGAAAGACCTCGAACCGGGTGTTAGCAACCATAATAAAATTTCGGGAGCCAAACAAATCGGTTTTCCGTCGCTCGCTTCGCACGGAATATCGAATTCCCGTCTCTTGCACGTCCTACTGCATCATTAATATTGTTTGAGGGAGAAAAAAAAATTGCAGTACTTCCAGAAAAATAAACGGCTCAGAATTATATAATTAACAGGAGTCCCAATAGGTAAGGCTAAAATTAAAATTTCAAACTTTTACCTAACACATTTATCAACCAAGCGTCCCCCCCTCCCCCTCAATGTAACCAACTCAATATTACGTATAACCTTAGTTACATTAAAAATATTCCCAACAACATTGCTGCTGTTAATAAGGCATTTTAAATATTAAATTTTGAAGATCTACCTTCACGAATAAAAACTGTTCGGCTCAACCCATCAAAATCGTTTTGGTATCGATGAATTTATCAAAAGTTCTTTACGCGTGAACCCACCCCATCCACATTTGACGTGAAAAGTTCAACGCATGTTCAGTCTTTCCTTAATTACGATGTTGTTGAGGTGACGTCTTTAGGCAAAGCCGAGTTCTCGATGAAGGAGTAAGTCTAGAGGATTGTAATATAGCCCAAGTTCTATTCTTGTACTTGCCCGTAAATTTGCGCCCACCCCCATAGAAATCGATGCAGCCGTTTGGCCCTGATGCTAGTACAAACACAAAAACAGACATTGGATTTTATATATTAACTAGGTGACCCGGCAGACTTTGTCCCGCCTAACATATTATTGTTACAGTCATGGTTACAAATAACAATAATTTATTCATTAAAATTTACTATTAATTTAATTGAAGCGAAGAAAACGTTGAATAGAAATAATAAGGTAGTACGTATAAGGGGTGAATACGTGTATTAGAATTAGGTTCTGTTGATGTATTGCCCAAACTTTCGAAGACGTTGAAGGATACGCCGGACACTGTAAGTGATGGTTCATAGAAAGAGACCATAATTTTATTCGTTTTTAGATGCTCAAGAGACGAAATTTATCAAATTTCAAATTCCTAAGGTGAATAAGGTGAGTCAGCTGATCTGGTTGGAACTCTGCATTGCATTCGACTCTTAATGTCGTAGAAAGGCTCCCAGTCAAATTTCACAATCCTAGGGTGAAAAGGAGAGAACTTAGCTCGCTCAGCTGATCAGGAAAGAGGCCAAAATTGTATTCGTTTCTTGATGTACTAAAGGGTCACCCTATCAAATTTCAACTCGCTTGGGTGAACAGGAGAGAATATTTAACGCTCTTTTATTTTATTTTTTATTTAGGAATCGGTATTTTTTTCTAAGCTATTGGTACTGATAAAAGCGTCCCGATGTCTTCAACCTCAATATAACTGAGTAGATAGCACAGGAATTAGCTTTAGTAGCTACTCAGCTGATCTCTGGAGAGACATCATCAACTGAAGTCCCGCAGAGGCTACATGCTAAATATAATAGGGTAAATACGAGTATAAAGGTAAATAAAATAGGATAGGTAGGGTAAATATAATAGGAAATAGCTTTAGAAGCTACTCAGCTGATGGGCCCTAGGCATCGTCGTGGCTAATCAAGTCCAAATTCTCCTACATACCTTCCAAACTGCCTTCATTTTCTGTCTGCGAAATATACCACAGATCACTTTAATTTTATGGAACCGAAAATATGATTGTCCTTGGAAACCATAAACAATGTTCCTAAGGAAGACCGGGTTCTCGATTTTACTATAGCCTATGATCTGTTCCAAAACTTGCCCGCCATTTCGCGCCCACCCTCATGAGAATCGGTTCAGCCGTTCTTGAGCTATGAACAGCGTAACTAACAGGACTTTCTTTCATATATACTGATGAGGTAAGTATTTCAAATATACTGATAATTTCATATATACTGATGAAATAAGTATTTCAAATGTGGACGACAGTAGCATGGGTTCCGATCCAGGAATTATCAACTGGGAAACCACAAAGCTATTAGCTTCTTTCCTCAAGGTACTACTGAGATACGTAATTTTACCGGTGAAGAAAGATTATGTTCCTTGATAAATTAATGTAAAACAGCATGATTCGTAAATTATTCCAGTTTAGGAAATGACATCTGAAACTTTCATTAGGCTACTAACCCCAATCAAACATTGGAACAACCGGGAACGATAAATAATTTGCTCAACTTAGGAGACTTGGAAAGAGTTTAGCCATAGTTAGGGACTCTGAACGAAAGGTTGCCATCTTTGGGGGACTTTGAATAATAAATAATTTCCCTTTTGGGACTTTTAATAGGTATATGGGAACAATGCCTTGAAAAATATATTTGGGATTCGAACCATGAAAAGAAATAATAAGATAGGAATCATAAGGCCAGGAATCAATTAGGAAGATAATTGAATCTGGAGAGGGAATACAAAAGAGGAAATCGAGAAGTCCTAATTGACCAATGTAAGAATTTATTATAACAAGGAATTATTAAGGGTTCCTTCTGGAGACCCTCAGGCGCTATTTTCCTTCTGTAATGGCCCTCAAACATCAGTAGATTGTATTACCGAGGAATGATATCAAACAGCACATAATGGGGCTCCGAACTAACAAGGTCCGCCGCTAGGAGCGCTAGGGGGCGAAGGACCTTAAAAATGTGGAGGCTGACATGACTTTTTCCCTTACCTTGCGCCACCCCTTTTCGCTCTAAAATTCGTTCCCCACACTGCATCAATCTCATCAATACTGGTCAAACCTTGGATAATTTGGTTTTGACTGAAACTCTGCTGAAAATTATAAATGTAACGATTTTTGGCCGTTTTTAGCCATTTTTAGTAATTTTTGGAGTATATTTTTCGAAATTTGACCAATTTAATGTGCTCAAAAATTGTTGGCCAACGAACTCATCCTTTCGTTTGAAAAGCTTGATTTTTCGGCGCAAGAACGGGATTTTTATCTCAATCCTAAGGAGAGTTACCGTCTGAAATTTACACTTACGTACATATATACACACATATGAAAAAGCGCAAACTTCAGGGATCGTTTTAGAATGCCTCAAAACGGATTTCAATGGAGAAATTTTTCAAAATTTTTTATTTTAAATGTTTCCGAGCCATTGCATTAGCGTTTTTACGAAAATTGGTAAAAGAAAAGGAAAAGAAACTGATTCCAAACAATATGCTGTTTCTATAACTTCTTCTAAAACCTAATGGTGATGGGAAAGTAAAATTGTTTCTTTTCGTCTTCTTCCGGAACCATGTTGTTTCGTACGCTAACAAGGAAGCTCCCTCCATAAGGGCTGAAATTCGCCTACGTAGGTGTTTCCCACCCTCATGACATCTTATCCGCCCGTTAGATAGACACCTTACACGATACAAGAATCTGAACAGGAAACGTCGTGTCGGTGTATTGTAAAAGCATGTAAGTGCAGTGCTGTAGGCAGCAGTATGTAGAGGGAGGTTAGACGAAGCTACTCGTAAAAACACCCTGAAGGCTGACTCTCAAGGCTGAATGATTGATGTTTTCGCTCATCCACTGAGAGGTGGAGCCGCCAGCCCCCACCTGCTGTTTCACCTCTGCCCTCCGCATTCCCTTTTTCGGTTGAAAATAGGATTATTTCCGCTCAACTCTACTCCACCCCCCCTCTTCCCCGTACTTTCTAGAGCTTTTTTTTTTTCGAGGGGTTTTAATGCATAAAAAATGAGGGAAAATAAACATTAGTCTTACTGGCGCTCTTTCTCTTGGTTTCATCTCCGGATTCCCCACCACCACACTCCGTTTGCTTCAAGAGGATTCATTTAAATGGTAACAGCTGGCCAACGTTTCACGCCTCAATGAATGAATGATCAACTTATTCATTGTCTTCTCAATTTTCCTTATTCATTTCAACCAGAAGCATCGCGGTTTAACTGAAAGAAGCTTTTTGAAGGTTTTGGGGGCTTAAAACAGAAATATGGTCTGAGTATCTGAGATACGCTTTCTAAAACTGTAATTGACACAATGTCTACGGAAAATTGTACAAAACTCCTAAGAACACAGTGAAAATAATTTGGAAGTCCTAAATAACTCAGTAGTAGATAGGTATAACTTAAAGTCGTAGTAGTGGCTGAATCAGTAGAACAGGGTGTTGTGGTAGTTTTGGGTGGTTAGAGGATTGCCTAGAGGCTAGCCAGCAGGCAGAAGTGGTTTGGTGGTCAACCCTGATAAGTGTGGGTGGGTCTCCTAGGTCCCATTGGGACGCCAAGCATAAGTTGAAGATTGTATGAGATTGTTTTGTCAGAGAAAAATCTCTCATCCCCGCCTGATCTGGTGGTACCTACCTTTGAGTTGATTCCCTGAGGGTGACCACCTTTGCTTCAAGCACTATGGACCAAAGTGGAACACTTTCTCGTGAGACCAACCAACACCAACTTCTTAAAAATCCGGGGCGTCTGCTGAACCATCATCGCCAAACGCAGCAGCTCGATAATATGGGAGAGGCGCCCGACGCCCGTTGGGTAACAACGGAGCGATGGCAGCGCATTCTCTGAGATTCTGACGGGAACTGTCACACTCCCCCCCTTAAAGACATACTTGATTGAAGAGCAAGTATTTAAACTAGATGGAATAGTTTACAGGTTGTGCACTGATGCTCATTAATAAATAGCTGCATTGGCGATTGAGGATGAGAAAAGAGAAATTAAAACAGGATGGATTGTCAATGAATCTTCATAAGAAGTATTCATTAGGTAATTAACCCCCAATCAAAGATTAGAACAATCGGGAATAAACGGTGGCTCAATTATGGAGACTTATACCTTTAGGAAAATAAAAAAGATGTAAAAAGATGTGCCCACGTTGGGGACTTAAATTGGAAACTAAGCCCTAGAAATAATAATTGGGAACAATGCCCTTGAATTAATAATTGGAAACAATGCCCTTGTATAAAGAATATATATATAATAATGAAAATGGCAGAGGCCTGCTATACCATAGGTATGCAAATTGAAATTATAAGAGGGGAAAAAATTGAGAAATTATAAGTCAATGATCAATGAAATTATTTATGTATCCAAGGGAGTAATAATGGGTATTCCTTCTGGAAACCCGGGCCATGTTTCTTCATAAACATTAACGCCCCGAAAATTGTGTATCAGATTACCAGGCGTTAGCCGTACATAATCCTAACCACACTCTGCTACCATATCAAGGATTTAGGTAGTCCCCCAGAGGTGCAATGGGGCCTAAATCCGCACTACAAAGAGAGAGAGAGAGAGAGAGAGAGAGAGAGAGAGAGAGAGAGAGAGAGAGAGAGAGAGAGAGAGAGAGAGAAGAGAGAGAGAGAGAGAGAGAGAGAGAGAGAGAGAGAGAGAGAGAGAGAGAGAGAGAGAGAGAGAGAGAGAGAGAGAGAGAGAGAGAGAGAGAGAGAGAGAGAGAGAGAGAGAGAGAGAGAGAGAGAGAGAGAGAGAGAGAGAGAGAGAGAGAGAGAGAGAGAGAGAGAGAGAGAGAGAGAGAGAGAGAGAGAGAGGAGAGAGAGAGAGAGAGAGAGAGAGAGAGAGAGAGAGAGAGAGAGAGAGAGAGAGAGAGAGAGAGAGAGAGAGAGAGAGAGAGAGAGAGAGAGAGAGAGAGAGAGAGAGAGAGAGAGAGAGAGAGAGAGAGAGAGAGAGAGAGAGAGAGAGAGAGAGAGAGAGAGAGAGAGAGAGAGAGAGAGAGAGAGAGAGAGAGAGAGAGAGAGAGAGAGAGAGAGAGAGAGAGAGAGAGAGAGAGAGAGAGAGAGAGAGAGAGAGAGAGAGAGAGAGAGAGAGAGAGAGAGAGAGAGAGAGAGAGAGAGAGAGAGAGAGAGAGAGAGAGAGAGAGAGAGAGAGAGAGAGAGAGAGAGAGAGAGAGAGAGAGAGAGAGAGAGAGAGAGAGAGAGAGAGAGAGAGAGAGAGAGAGAGAGAGAGAGAGAGAGAGAGAGAGAGAGAGAGAGAGAGAGAGAGAGAGAGAGAGAGAGAGAGAGAGAGAGAGAGAGAGAGAGAGAGAGAGAGAGAGAGAGAGAGAGAGAGAGAGAGAGAGAGAGAGAGAGAGAGAGAGAGAGAGAGAGAGAGAGAGAGAGAGAGAGAGAGAGAGAGAGAGAGAGAGAGAGAGAGAGAGAGAGAGAGAGAGAGAGAGAGAGAGAGAGAGAGAGAGAGAGAGAGAGAGAGAGAGAGAGAGAGAGAGAGAGAGAGAGGAGAGAGAGAGAGAGAGAGAGAGAGAGAGAGAGAGGAGAGAGAGAGAGAGAGAGAGAGAGAGAGAGAGAGAGAGAGAGAGAGAGAGAGAGAGAGAGAGAGAGAGGAGAGTGACAGTATCCCGTGAGAGAGAGATACCACTCGTACTAATAGCATTAATGTGCCATGTTCGGAGTAGATTGGTTTTCCAGTTCTTGGATCACCCATCCATCGCCAAACGCAGCAGCTCGATAATATGGGAAGATGCGCCCAACGCCCGTTGGGTAACAACGGAGTGACGGCAGCGCATTCTCTGGGATTCTGGAGGGAACTGTCACAATTTAATGATGTGCCCCCTCCAAATTTAAAGGGGGTTTTATTTTAAACAAAAAGTGCGTGTCATTCCTCTTAGGATTGAAATAAAAAATCCGTACTTGCACCAAAAAAATAAATTGAAAGGTGCGTGAGTACATGGTCGAGTTTGGAGGAGAGCATTTTTTTTAGAGCAACGAATTTCTCAAATTTATAAAAATGCCCTATAGAAAATTACAAAATCAAAATAAATACGGCTAAAAATCGTTAAATTCATCATTTTTGCAGAATATATTACTCAGAAAAAGTCTATCACCTATGAACTAGAACTGTAACAAATTTCAACACTAAAATGTGTTGATGAATGTATCTTCTTAAATGTCATTAAAATGAGTTGAAAATCTATTTGAAAATCCTCAAAAAATAGTAAAAAGTAGTAAACATTGCACATTATTACTTAATTAGGAATCATTCAACATAAATTTGATTAAAAAAAGCCAAATTTGCTCGTATGGTCAATATGGTCATGCTGCATGACTGGAGCATTTCTCTATAAATCGAGAAAGGTATATTAGATTTAGCGTGAAAAGTTCCAGTCGTGCAGCATGATTGTATGAGCCGATTTCCTCGAAAAGCCTGTCACGTTATATGGGTAAAATTTAATTACATTTCAGAAATTTGAGAAAAAAAAACCAATTTACGGCAAAAAAACTCGGACTAATCAAAAAAGTTTTAATTAAAAAATTTTAATTAAAAAAGTTTTTAATTAAAAGGTTTTGGACTTTTAGATTATTTTAGCAGTTTTCATAGTTTTTCCAGCAAACATTAATAAAATTTAAGAAACGTTTCAGCATGATTTTGTTCTACATTTCAATGTTCTACTTAATCGTTGATAATTTTGATTTGACTAAACTGTGTTGATAAACTTCTTTTCACTGAAATTCCTATAAAAAAATGATTTCAACCATTTTTGCTGTTTTTTATTTGTAGAGATTTATTAAGCACATCTTTTGAAATTTGACCAATTTAATGTCGTCAAAAAGTGCTGCCCAACGAACTCATCATTTTATTTCGAAAGGTTTATTTTTCGGCGCAAGAACGGGTTTTTATCTCCAATTCTAACGAGAATTATACATATACGTATATGAAAAAGCGCAAACTTTAGGAATCGTTTCAGAATACCTTAAAACGGATTTCAGTAAAGAAAGTTTTCAAAATTTTTCATTTTAAAATTTTGGAGTCATTTCAATAGCGTCATTTTTTCTTTTTTGTTTAACGGAAATTCGCTAAAGATGACTCACCTACCGTTTCCCACTCATCAAGCACTCATGTACAGTAAGTGAATAGACGCTTTGAAGAGCTACCATATACCAGGTCTATCCAATTACTCGGTAAAATGAACTAGCTTAACTGTGGCCTCAAACAATTGTGTGCGTAAATTCAGCCGTAACGGGTGGGAACTGGTTCGAAACTCAGTAGGATGATTAGACAAAAATGAACAAACGGAGCAACCTGAACGAAAGCTCTAAAGATGTCAGTAGAAATGATTACAAAAGCTCAAGAAGCCATCAAAATGTTGAAGGTATATTATATTTATGTAGGTTAGACAGAGAAACACAATCACACAAAATCGAACTTGAATTAGGAAAACTATGTAAAGCCTCGCACTATTTGTTTGCTCACTACCAAAGATAGAGAATCTTTGTTTTTGAGGATGGCAAACAAATTTGTTAACGACAAAAATCTTTAAGGATTTTGAACAATTTTGGTTATGAAATTTAGTGGGATCATGCAGGTTCGAATAGATTAGTGATTTAGTAACAGGTTAAAAAGGGGGGTGGGGGGGGGGGGGGTGGGGGGGGGTTGCACTAAAGATAATTTCATGGAAAGAACTATAATTCCTTACCATCAGAAAGCTCAAATTCGCTCAGAATAGGAAGGCGACTGAAGGGTGTTCTTCTCAATATGATAACTGTCATCATCGCAATTGGAAGGTAAGGACCGCAGCACATGCGCACATAAAATTCGTACTCAGAGATGTGGGGAAATACGGAATTTTTTTATGTTTTAGCGAATTTTCTTAGAAAATAAAGCTATTGCAATGGCTCCAAAAATTTTAAATAAAAATTTTCAAAAATTTTCTTCATCGAAATCTGTTTTGAGGCATTCTGAAATGATTCCTGGATTTTAACGCTTTTTTATATGTATATATATATATATATATATATATATATATATATATATATATATATATATATGTATATATATATATATATATATATATATATATATATATATATATATAAGTATATATATGTATGTGTCATTCCAGACGATAACTCTCGATAGAATTGAGATAAAAACTTCGTTCTTTCGCCAAAAAATCAAGCATTTCAAAAAAAAGGATGAGTTCGTTGGACAACACTTTTTGAGCACATTAAATTGGTCAAATTTCAAAAAATGTGCTTAAAAAATCACTAAAAAAGGCAAACAACCGCTAAAAATTAACAAATTTCTATTTTTTAGCAGAATGCTACTCGAAAAAAATTAATCGAACATGAACTAGGACATTTAAAAATTCAAGCACAAAATTGTACTGAAAAATGTACTTAAATTTCATTAAAATAAGCTAAAAATTGATAGGAACACTTGAAAAAATTGTAAAAATCCACAAAATCGTTTGATCATTGGAATATTACGGACAAAGAGTTAGTTTGCTATAAAATGTATTATAAAATTTTATTTGTCCCCAAAGTGCTCAAATTTCAACAGAATTTAACATAAATGTAATACGACCATTTATGAAAATTCGCTCATACGATCATGCTGCATGACTGGAACTTTTTTTTATTCGTTAGAGATCAAGCGGGTTACCCTCTGGAACATGCTATATAAATTTCATCGCATTCTGACCATTAGTAGGAACTACGTTAGTTACATAAATCATATGTTGTAACATAAATTACAATAATTTCGTTTCATTGTTTTTTGAAAAACATAATTCAGGACGTCTACGTTAATAGAACAATGATTGGGTAAACCCAATTAGGCAGAAGTGTAAATGCAATGTACATGTACAGGGTATACACAAAACAGATCCGCCAAACTGCAGGATTCAATTTTCGAGCTCATTTCTCTTTCGAGAAATTCAATTGTTGATTTTTTTTTCGTGTTTTCGATCTTTCATCACAAAAGCGATCATAGCTCCCTTGATTTGCTGGGTAAATTCAAATTTGAGGATACCGTAGGAAAGAGCATCAAATTTCCTATTGGCATATATCCCGAACATTTCTAAGATTTAAAGTTCGAGACATGAAAAAGCCCTCTGAAAAGCAAATTTTACCTAATTTGGGAAACCTTGAGTTTTATCAATCGGGAATTGAACCATGAGAACCAATATTTTTTATAAATGCAAGAACGTTAAAAACTGCGACGAGACCTTTCAAACGATGAGGTCGATTTTACTTTTACTTTGCTAATCAGGGAAGAAAAATATGTTTTAATGTGGAAAAAAATAGTTTCTTCAATGAAACTAAGGGTTTTTAGAAAAATAACCTTATATGAAAAACGCTTTTACTGTAACCTAAAAGTAAAAAATGTCACAAAAACGATGATAGGTGCCGAAAATCTTGCATACAAGTCTGCCTATTTCATGTCTTCACTTCCTAGTCTAATAGTGGTTAACACAATACGGTTAGGTAAATCGAGAGATTTCCAACGACTGGCGAATAATTTTTGTACGATGATAAATGCCTAAGATTCAGTTCTGTAGCAAGGATTTGGTTGTAAGCTATACTCATCAGAAACTCAAAAGTAACACTTTTCGGTATCTTAACGTGACCTAACACTTTTCGATTCTATGTCAATACGGGTCGGTTTATTATTTTTTTTTTTTTTTGTTAATTATTATTATTAAGTACTATTTTTTTATACGCTGAATCAAATGGTAACACTTGCATATCTCCTCAACCCAAGTTCAACATTTTAACTCACAAATTTCAGATCATTTGGTGTGATAAATGTTATGTGATTTAAGAAGTGAAACTAGCAAGCTAAATTGTGAAGTTCGGTGATTACGGGGTTTGGGAGATATGCAAGTGTAGAGAAGTCCGACCCCAAAATCGTATTTTCATAAGAGGTCATTTTTCTAAAATCCCTCAGTTTCATTGAAAAAACAACGTTTTTCCATTAAAACACAGTTTTCTTCCCTAATTAGCAAAGTAAAAGTAAAATTGACACACAGTCTGAAAGGTGAGATCTTGGCGCAGTTTTTACCGTACTTGCATTCTGAAAAAATATTGGTTCTCATAGTTCAATTCCAGAAAATTGAGGATTCCGTTGGAAAGAACTTTATATTTCCCATCAGATAGGCAACCAAACATTTTTTCAAATCCCAGTCTAGTAAGTTTTTGTCTAGTTCAAATTTCAAACCTGTTAATTTTTAGTGTTTTCTGGCGAAAATCTTACGACATTTTCACCTGTGTTCTGTTGAGGAAAATCGATGCGGTCTTCGGGAGAAACAACCACAAACTGTCAGATTTCGAACGGTCTAGTCAATTTCAATTTAACTGATAGTGATAAGGAAAAAGCGCTAATCTGATGAGCTCACTCTCCCGCCATTTTACTGGCAAGGTTGATTTCACTAGCCGAGTAGGAGGGCAAGTGGTTACAAGCGAGTCGATGAGTGGTGGAAGTCCGTACTTGGCCAACAAAATAGAACATGATTCTATTCACTTATTCGATCATAAATAACACTGCAGGAAAAGAAAAGAAAAGAAGTCGTGCCCCCGCGAATTCGGTACTGGTCCTGTGGGTTTTCGAGGGTACAGAATCCGAATCCGGAGCCCGTTTTAGCGAATTTTCAAAGAAAATGAAGCTATGGCCATGGCTCGAAAAATTTTAAATTTAAAATGACTTCGTTGACTAGCACTTTTTGAGCACATTAAATTGGTAAACTTTGAAAAAATTTATTTAAAAAAAATCACTAAAAATGGCTAATAATTGTTGAAAACCCATTACATGGGTGTCGACGCGTAACCAAACAGTTAATATTTCGGCCCCTGGTAAACCAGTGATACTTGCGAATACAGAAATCTTGATGGCAAGCCTAGATATGTTTTTGAGCTAATGTAGTCGTTGTGTAGTGCCATTAAGGTAGAGCTGGTCTAGTCTTATGTTGGCCTAGTCGTAGATTAGTGTCCATAGTCTAGTCCAAATGGATTCAGAAATTTTGGGAATGATGAAAGTATCTTCTTAAATTACTTCTTAAGTTCCACGTGTTTTGAATCCATCTGTGCTCAAATATTCTGTTTGGTTACGCGGCATCACCCAAGTAGTTTAAACAACTCCCTATTTACGGTTTAATTTTGGAGGCCACACCCATGAAAAACCATGATTCTGCCTTCATTATGGTTAATATTTTGGCTCCTGGTCATCGGATCCACTAGTTGGCCGGAATGGGCCAATATAGACCCTTTCTACTACCGTTTAGTGAAAACCGGAAGTCTCTAGGTGGCCAGGGGGCCGAGATCTCGATAGAACGGACAGACAGACAGACGGAAAGATGCGCGTATAAGCGTAATAACAAACCAAAGTTGGTTACGCTAAAAATGGCTGAAAATCATTAAATTTATATTTTTTAGCAGAATTTCAATCAAATGAATTTGATTAACTATAAAAAAGAACATTCAAAAATTTATGTACACAATTATGCTGAAAAGTGTACTTGAAATTTTCTAAAAAATCTATAAAAACTGCAAAAACAGCTAAAAATTTAAAACCTCTATTTGAATAGGAGATTATTATTGGGAATATGTTTTTTGCCATAAAATTAATAGTTAAAAATTTGCTTGTACTCAAAAATCTCAAATTTCAAAATAATTCAACATCATAAAATACGATAATTTACGAAAATTCGCACATACGATCATGCTGCATGACTGGAACTGTTTTTTATGGGACACTGTGCCTAATCAGCTGTGCTGAGTACTCTCTGAGCCGATGACACTGGAAATAACTCGAGTGAATGCTTCGGCCGAGAGCTCAACATGTGAACTTAAGACTAATTTATCATAAAAAAGGGAAAACGGTAGCTTAAAACATTCTTTGGATGGCCAAAAAATTCAGAATTTAGAATTCTAAAGGTCTGTAGGTAGACAAATATGATTTTCAATCAATGCCTAGTCAATATCATCCTTCCTTGAATTGCCTCGCAGCACACTGTTTAAAGTCTTTACGCAGGTTTAATAACTCCAAACTGGTCAAATGTGGAAGAATGGTGGCATTTATTGGCACATCAATAGTATTTACTTATAATAAGTAATTACTCAGGGTGGCCTTTTTTACTGGTGGTGGATTTTTAATGTCCCTGACGTTTCCCTGACTAAACTTCAGATTTCCCTCACAAAAAATATCAAATTCAAAATTTTGTTCATCTTCATTTTATTCTACCTTTAACGCTTCTAAAACGAAAATCGTATAATTTAAAGAAGAAAAATATAAACTACTTATATTTAACAATTTCATTGCCCTCGAGGTGCTCAAATATCATAACAATTTAACCTAAATGTAATATGATATTTTACGAAAATTCACCCGCACGATCATGCTGCGTGACTTCTTATTTAATATTTTATGGTCTCTCAATTTGTGATCTGAAGCTATTTGTTGAAGGTCATTTTTCCTTACATGGATTTCTTAGCTCTGGGGATAATACAAAATTTTCGTCCGATAGCAAAAAATGTCACGCTTTTTTGGTTTATTATTTCCAATAATAAGCCTATGTGATCGTATAGCAAAAAATTTGTATAACCCCCCTCAAACTTTGTGACTTTACGTTTCAAGGTGCGTAGAATCCAAATTTGAAATGTCCGTCCGCCGTCCGCCGTTTGGGCCATAAAAGGCCTTAGAATTGACTTAAAAAATCTGTTCTTTCGCACATAGACTCCACTTGGGGTCTAGTTGGTCCTAACATCTCGCCAGCTCGATCGCTCCACTCTCATGGGTGCCAAAAATAGGTGAAAAAGTGTCTTTTTTTGTATATTTCAAGTTGTATAGAAATTGGAGATTTATGAGTGAAAAGAAAATGTTAGCTATTAATTTTATTTAAAAAAAAAAAAAAAAAAGTATTCTAAATGATACTCTTCCATTCAAAAAGAGATTTTGGATTTTAGGCTATTTTTTTGCAATTTTATAGATTTTTTAAAACAAAATTTAATGAAGTTCCAGTTTTTAGCATAATTTCGTACATAAATTTTTGAATGTTCTATTTCATAGTTGGTAAACTTTATTTGACCAATATTATGCTAAAAAATATCAATTTAACAATTCTTAGCCATTTTCAGTGATTTTGTCAGCACATTTTTTGAAATTTGACCAATTAGATGATATCAATATACAATATAGGTAACACTTTTATGTGTTGGAAAGATGACTTGGTAATAAATTTTTTTGTTTATCAACTATATTAAAAAGCGTAAAATTGTGAGATTCCGCTGCTGTAATGGATTGAACCTATTTGTGAGGTCCGAAGCTCCGAGTTCCGATAATAAATATACTATAAGCGGCGTTTAATAATTATGGACCAGAGATCTACGTAGAATGACTGTCTAATACATAAATAATAAACCTTTGTGTAATAATTTGCAGCGTTTTTCACCTACAACCAATCGTTGCCAGAGAGAGTATAACTCCCTTATTTCCCATCGCACAAAAATCGTTCGTTGGAAAGATGCTCTGTGAATATATAACACATGACTCCACAATCCAAAGGGCCAATTTCCCCCTCCTTAACTCTCCTGAGAAGTCCTAGCTTATGTATACAAACTAGTTTTGGGACTCTTACTGGATCAATCCACTACTCCCAAGTTCTTTCTCCCAAGTTCAATACTCAATTGATTTTTCACACAAAATGGTTTAGTCTAGGTGATGTAGTTACCAGGTAAGCCAATGGCATATCCATTCACTTTTCATGTGCGTGTAGCTTTGTTACTTTTGAACAGTTTAACCACAACTCTTGATAATCATTTCTATCATTCGTATAACTCACCAATGAAATAATATGTACCTATTATGATGATGTACGCTATTGGACTTTGATTGCTTAGGAGTTATAATATACCCTAAAAACGCTTTAAATTATTACACCAAGTTTTCATTTAACAAGTTCCCTCACATTTGGTGGATTTTGCTAAATTCCCTGACAATTCCAGGTTTTCCCTGACTTTTCCAGTTGGGGGCCACCTTGTTACTTACTACTAATTACTAATAATTAATTAAATTAATAATTACACGTCATTATTAATAAGTAATTTACTTATTTATTTATAACTAGCGTTCCCCCGCGCGCGTTGCTGCGCCCAAATTAAATTTGTATATTGATCGTAATTTTAAACTGTTATTAAGTCAATCGTGGGATCATTAGGGAAAAAACTGGATTCTAGATCCACTCAGCTGATCTGGGATCGGTCAGTTGTGTTCAGAAGTCCCTCAAGGGCCCACATACCAAATCTCAGAATCGTGGGATCATTAGGGAAAAAACTGGATTCTAGATCCACTCAGCTGATCTGGGATCGGTCAGTTGTGTTCAGAAGTCCCTCAAGGGCCCACATACCAAATCTCAGAAGCGTGACGCTCCCCGCGTGACGCTCCCCGAGTGTCGCTCCCCGCGTGACGCTCCCCGCGTGACGCTTTTTCATTTATGTGCCATTGTAAAGACATAAAATGTCAAAAAAAATGTAGTAGGCCGTCAAGAAGGTACCAGTACTTTCTGTTCAACTATTTCTACAACCACTAAAATTTCTAAAACCTGACACTGCACCCTTTTATGCCCTCTGGGTCAGAGCCCTTTGAACGGATTTGCACCAAACTTTACAGGAACAATCCTTGAATCATGCCTAATAATACCTGAAAGTTTCATTAAAATCTGTCGAGCGGTTTCGGAGTCTATAGGCAATATACATATATACATACATATATACATACATCCTCTTTTATAGATTTATAAATATATAAATAGAAATCCTACAGAACTAACTATCCCTCAGTAACAATGTAATCACCCAATAACTCTACAATTGCCTGATAGAGAACGAGGTTATTGTTGTATTGATTCTTGGTCAAATATCATTCTTGATGTTGTTCGAGTTTTACTTAGTGAGAAACATGATTGCTCCCGTCAAGATATTGGACAAAACATGTTGTATAGATGGGGATTTAGGTATCAAATTTAATCCTTGAAATGCAATAAAAAGCCACACATGCCCAATTCGATGGGGTTTGACATCGAGTTGTTTAGTTATTTATTCATTTACTTTCCTTATTCAACTCCAATGGTGAATAGAAAGTATTACAATCAGCCCGAAAAAATAATTTCTGTAACTCAGTCAGATTATTTTTAATTAAGGACTACACGTAGGGATTAGGAGTTTAGTGGGTATTACGAATTTATTATGGTCAAACTTTTCTTTCGAGCGGTAATTCCACGGAATTTTGAAGGGATTACACAGGATTCTGCAAAAGGAACAGGCTTTGGTTCGAGGTTAAGTGGATCCCGTCTGATCTTTTTCTCGTCCTTCTAGAAAAAGGTATCGCGGAAGGTGAGGAAATAGGGGAGTTTTTTGAGGGAAAGGTTCTGTAGGGGAGTTTCAGGGTTGGGGGGGGGGGGGGGGAGTTTCTAGAGGGGTGTGCCGCGTGGCAGCCGCCGGGCTCCTATCGATTGCGAACTTCCCCTCACCCACACCACCATAGAGCCGGGCGGAGCGCGGAGAGGGGGAAGGGCCAACTTGTTCGCCCTCTCGACTCCCCCATTCATCCCTTCTCAAAGTCCTCCACTTCATCCCCCTCTGAAAACCCCCGATCGCCCCTCGAAACCCCCCCGTTGCCCCTCATTTCCTCAGTCCTCCACCTTCCCCCTCCTCATCAATGCCTCTCTTCCCCTCCTACGAACCATTTGATGATTTGCCGAATACGATTCGTTTGTCGTGCTTCCAACTTTTCCGGAGACCAACGGAAATATCCCCCCTCCACCCTCCAACCCTCTCCTCCCACCGCTCTTTTCATTTCTGTTTGGGAGAGAAAAAAATCATCGAGTCATTCTGACCGAACAAACCCGAATTGGCTCCCCCTGAAGTTTTGAATTTCCTGGGCTCTTCACAGATATACCTTGCTGACGAAGTCAACGAAATCAAGAATTACACCAAGTACATTTCCAAGTTGAATAGAATCAACTATATTCCATATAGGATTGCATATTTAACAGTTTTACAATTCGAATTGTGTACATTTTCATTATCCCCCCCAGTCAATTGGTCTTCAACACGCCCGCCCGATGTTTCTAGGCATTCCTTCTTACATAGATTATGTTATGTAAAGTCATGTATTATTGAGATGCGAGCTTGCGAGCATCTCCAGACCGCCAAAGTATGCACATCATTCTGACCAGCATTTTCAACTAATCTGTATTTTTACTAAAAGAATGACTACTTGATGTTATGTAATTTTGAGATGCGAGCTTGCGAGCATCCAGAATACCAACCTATACACAGCATTCTGATCTATTTGTGCGAATTCATGTGCATTCAACTTGAGCGAATTCATGTTGAGGCAATCTAACCACAACCACGCCAATTTGTTTCAACAAATCCTCACCGACATCGGCAACTTCTTATAACACGGTAATTCTTTTTTTCCTTCTTTTTTTAAAATAATATACAGTGAAACTTGGATAATTCGAACCTCAAGGGACCAGTCAAAAACTTCGAATTAACCAAAAATTCGAATTAAAGAAGTTTTTAATAAATTATAATGAATTATATTTCAACAAACTACAGTACGAAGTAAAGTACATACCGTAACATTGAATACTGTATTGACCTACAGAATATTGGACAATAAATATAAAGACACCTGGAATGGTACTGTATTTAACTGCAACCACAAAAAACAATCTATTGTTTTTCAAAACATGATGATATTTTGGCCTAATTCCTTGAATTTAAAGATTCCAACGCATTCAAAGAGTTGAAGTATGAATCACGTACATCAATTCGGCTTTCAAAAAACGTACAAGTTCTTGTACGTGATTCATGGCGTCAGCTGCACTCGACACCGGTACTTCTTCGTACGAAGTACAGTACAAGAAGTACACGGTACTTCTTGTACTGTACGATGACACTGACTTGCATGCATTCGGTCTAACGCAAACCTTTTGCCGAATATCGTTACTAAAACGTATTTCCCGATAAATTTACAATCATTTTGAGTCGCAGCTTAAAATTTATTCCTTAAATTAGCACGCCAAAAATTCGAATTATCCACGATTTTTTAGCATAGTTTAATTACAAAATACTAGGGACTATGAGAAATGTTCAAATTAAAGAAGATTTCGAATTAAAGAAGTTCGAATTATCCAGGTTCCACTGTAATTTCTTCACACAGCTTGAAATTGTCACCAATTCTACGTAAATATGTAATCTAAGTAAGAAGGAATGCCTAGAAACATCGGGCGGGCGTGTTGAAGACAAATTGACTGGGGGGGGGCTAATGGAAAAGTACCTCGAATTGACCGTTCCCCAAAAATATTGGGGTCTTTTCTGTTATATCCCCGCATTCAATTTAAATAGGGCGTCCCCCCTATAATATGTCTAAAAAAATACATTACATCAAGTAGTCTATCCCTTAGTAAAAATACAGATTGGTTGGACATTTAGGTCAGAATGATGTGTATACTTTGGTGGTCTGGATGGATCCCTTAGTATAAATATAGGAAGGACGCCCTTTTGAAATTGAATGCGGATAACGAAACAGACTCAACAATCCGCATAAATCCCATCAATCCCCATTCTATAGAAAATAGTTTGTAAATGCGGGGATATAACAGAAAAGACCCAAATATCGGTATATATTTATTCAGGTAAAGTACTTCTGTATTATCCTTTCGTTGGTTCAGTCTGTCATCTTGACCTACCCATATCGATTAGACTAGTGTTAATCTGTGTCTTCTGTCTGACAGATATATATATTTTTCAAGTTGAATGAACTCTTTTACAAACCAATTATGTAATAATTCCTATTATCTTAAAAAACGCAATTAGATTTATTGTCTTTTTTTTTATTCTGTTTAAAACTATGCTAACCGCAATACTCTTGGATTGCGCCACAGTGGCGCAACACAAATCAAAATTTTCCACATGGGAACAATTTTTTTTGCAGCAGATTCGGAATCTACACGAATTTAATGGAAAAACCACTTATTATTCAATATTTCGAGTGACCAAAAATGAGCGCAATTATGTGTGCCTCAAGGATGTTGTGTAAAGGCCTACTACTATACCGTCTGGACACCAGTGACTTACCAGAAATCGTTCATAATACTATACCAACAGTTTTGAAGATGTCAATGCAGTCCGGGCTGTAGGTGACATCAACAATGAATCAATTTCAAAAATTAATAAATCCATCTCTAAAATCAGGTCTCTGGATATCGAAATGGAGGATCAGATTATATGAGGCCAAGTCAGAGTAGGTTGACTTTACAAACCGGGAGATCAACTATATTTCTCGTTTCTCAATAATGCGGCAATCCCCTACGCGAACGAAGCAAAATATCAGAGAGAGAGAGAGAAAAAAAAACGGAAGTTAGTGAAAAACGTCTATTTCCACGAAAAATAAAGAGTTACACTGTTAAATCGATTTCGACGGTTAGGCCATCATCAGTAACAAACCATAACTTAAGATACATTAGAAAGGACACAGCTTTTATAGTAACAGGTGAAGGGAGATTGAATCCCATTGGTCAAGAGAAAGGAAAGAGGCAGAGGTACAACCAATGAAGTGCAAACAAGGTGACGGGGGATTATAGCTAATTAGATGAAGTGAAAGGGGGAAATAACTAAATATGGTTTCAACATTGTGAAGGGATAATTCCAAGCTTTATAAAAATGGACCTAGGTATTAGTGGTGAAATATGGACCTAGGTATATCCTCATTTAAACATTTACCAGATCTGTCACTTTTGATAATTTCGAATTTTTCAAGTGGTACTTTCAACATACCTCCCTTCGGACGAAAATGAAGAAATTCTACAAACTGTCTATCTGTAAAATCAAAATTGTAACTATGATTTCATTCCTTAAGATGTTTCGCAAATGTAGAATTACCCTTATTTTCCCTGAAATCCTCCTGATGCTCGTCTATTCTTTCCCTGAATTTCCTACCAGTTTGACCGCAATATTCGTAGCCACAAGAGCATTTTAGTTTATAAACCCCACTTTTATCCTGAACATTGATTTTGTCCTTAACGGATCCTAGTAATGCTTTAAGACTATTTTTAGTTCTAAAACCTACTTTGTAACCTCTCGATGATAGAATTTAGCCGATTTTATCCGAAATTTTCCCATAATAAGAAATTTTCACTTCATCTAATTAGCTATAATCCCCCGTCACCTTGTTTGCACTTCATTGGTTGTACCTCCTGCCCCTTTCCTTTCTCTTGACCAATGGGATTCAATCTCCCTTCACCTGTTACTATAAAAGCTGTGTCCTTTCTAATGTATCTTCAGTTATTGTTTGTTACTGATGACGGCCTAACCGTCGAAATCGATTTAACAGTGTAACTCTTTATTTTTCGTGGAAATAGACAACGTTTTTCACTAACTTCCATTTTTAAATGGCGTTCCACAACTTCGTCGCGAGTGATTTAGTTCGTAAAAGGTCAGAGCATGACACAAAGGTCGGGCGGAAGGGAAATGTTTAAAACAAAGAAGACGAAACTCGAGTACGAAATCAGAATTATTTACAGGTTTATCGACAGGAGATCCAACGTGTTTTTTTTTTTTTTTTTTTTTTTTTTTTTTTTTTTTTTTTTTTTTTTTTTTTTTTTTTTTTTTTTGGGAATATACCGAGAAAAAATAAGTTGTCAAAAAACTTACAGAACAAACCCGAATTGGCTCCCCCTGAAGTTTTGAATTTCCTGGGCTCTTCACAGATACCTATACCTATACCTTGCTGACGAAGTCAATGGAATCAAGAATTACACCAAGTACATTTCCAAGTTGGATAGAATCAACTATAGCATTTCCAAGTTTAACTGAGAATTTTCAACCAAATTGAGAAATTTCCAAACCAATTTGAGATTTTTCCAAACCAATTTGAGAATTTTCCAAAACAATTTGAGAATTTTCCTAACTAAGAATGTTCTAAAAAAGAAAGGAGAAGGGAATCATTCAAACCAACGTGACAATTTTTCAAAGCGAATCAAAACTTTAAATTAGGAATAAAATTGCACAATAAATCGTTAAAAAAAAAAAATAAATAAATAAAAAATTAAAAAAAAAAAAAAAAAACATTTTTGAGAAATATTAGGTATTATGAAAATTCAACGTAGAGGGTTCCCAGCTGCTGCGTTCGTGCAATTAAAGAACGCAGCAGCTGGGAACCCTCTACGTTGAATTTTCATAATACCTAATATTTCTCAAAAATATGAAAAATGTGATTTTTTTAAAATGAAAAAATGAGAATTTCTTTCTTTTAACGATGTATTGTGCAATTTTATTCCTAATTGAAGGTTTTGATTTGCTTTGAAAAATTGTCACTTTGGTTTGGATGATTCCCTTCTCCTTTTTTTTTTTGGAACATTCTTGGTTAGGAAAATTCTCAAATTGGGTTGGAAAAATCTCAAATTGGTTTGGGAAAATCTCAAATCGGTTTGGAAAAATCTCAAATTGGTTTGGAAAATTCTCAATTTGGTTAGGAAAATCCTCAATTCGACTTGGAAATGCAATATATTCTATTTTGAATTGCATATTTTACAGTTTTACAAATCGAATTGACCCTTCCCCAAAAATATCGGGTCTTTTCTGTTATATCCCCGCATTCAATTTCAATAGGGCGTCCCCCCTACAGGGAGAGGGGCACATGCAGAATTGCCAACCTTCTCAATACCTTTCTTATTGGTGCAATAATTCCGAAAAAAGGTTCATAATTATAAATGTTTTTTTCAAACACACGACCTCGTAAAAATTATTGATCCAATGACTATTATTTCGTTTACAAGGGTGGAAGCAGTGGGGAGAGGACAAGAGTCCTTTAGGATGTCGCAATCAACAAAAGCGGCAGAGGGACAAATGCTGACTTGACATTAGCTGTGTTCCAAGCACCGCGAATTCATGAATTTTTCGGAACTGGTTCGGCGCCGAACCTTATGCGCACGTGAATCGTGTTTCAGGCGTTTTGAGTTCAGGAACTGAACACTCGCTTAGGTGTTCCCACCGCGTCGGGTTCATGAACTGAGTTCAGTGAGTTCATGAACTTTTCAGACCTGCTCGGGGGTAGGGTTGAGAACTCGAACTGAAGGAAACCTTTCTGAACCTTCCGAAAATTCATTTCACCACAAACCTTCACGCTAAATGCTTTGTCATTAGCCTACTTGATGCTTGTTGTGTTATCGTTTTTCACATCTCTTTTTCAATTTGCTTCATCTAATAATTATTACAACCGTCAGTTTTCTTTTATCAGCTGCCTACACATAGATAGAAAACTTTTGTTTAAGGGTAGTTGGTAATTGGCAGTGTTGAGCATGGGAAGGGGTTTCGAAAAACTAAACCAATTAACCCAACTCAAATATTATAATGTGTTTCGACGTTTTGTAAAATTCGCACAAATTAGATTCAGCTCGGACAAGTGTTCAAAAGGAAAATAAATGAAGGAGCTCCTTGTCCTATGAAAGAGTGAATGATGCAGAATTAAATGTATAGCTTATTTTTGATAGTGAAAGTTCTTTGAAAATAAAATTGTTCTTATTGCAGTAGGTATGTATGCATGTTGGACTTCAAGCGCGTGACGTGGCGGTTTCCCAGTGCAGAATACGTAGGTCCCTCAAGTCGGCAGACAGTTTATAGTCCAGGAAATAAAGACATTGAGGTAGAAAAAAATAGAACCCAAACCAAAATTGGTACAGACGTAGGTGGAGGTCCCCTGATTGACATACTAAAAGTCCTGGGGGGTGGGGGTGCCGCTCGAGGGGGGGGGGGGGGGGAAATTAAAGGTCCCATTTTGGGGTTTTTCGCGAATATCTCGGAAACGGTGCATTTTTCGATGAACCGTGTCCTATAGTAAATGAAAGCTGATCAAATTCTCTACAACTTTGATCATGTATGTTTTATCGAAATTCAGAACCGTTACGGAGATATATGCATCCGAAAATGGACGAATTTTGAAAATTAGGTTTTTAGCTCACGTTTTTCGGATAACTTTGTTGATTTGCGTCCAAACCGTTTATCTGAGAAAAAAGTCCTCTTAGAGAAAGTTTTAGAGCATCAAATTTCCTTGAAGAATATGTGGCTGAATGCCAATTTATCATTCACCAATCAAAAGTTACGCCAGTTTCAAAATTTTGCCCATTTTTACCCAAATGTTGTCAGGCCACTTTTCTGTGTCCTCCAGCTTGAATCGTCCTTCTTTCTGTCATCTGTCGTCATACATACGTCCACACGACTCCAGAATTACATACCACCACATGGGGGGGGGGGGGGGGGGGGGATGAGACGACGATGTAAAAAAGCGATGCGTGTAATTAATTATGAAGTAATTAAATAATACATGATTACATGATTAGATGATACATGATTAGAACATGTCGTATTCTTCGTCACTCTCCTCGTCGGGCAGTTCCGTGGGGGCGGCGTTTGAACATGTTCCGTGACGCCCGATGCAGGCGACGGAGCAGGCAATGCCTGTTTATTGAAGTTTAAGTTGGCCACTACATCAACTTGTGTTATGTTGTTAGGTTCCACATGTTCATATGTTCAATATTGAATAAAGTTCATTCTGTGTGTGTTCAAGAAAATGTAAAAAGTGTATTCTTCAAAAAAAAAAAAAAAAAAAAAAAAAAAAAAATTAAGTACTAAAACACAGATCAACTGTAACACTAGGTACATTTACAAAATTCCACTGTTAGCACTTCATCTGCTTCAACTGGTTATGGGCCCAGCACTAATTTGTAGAAAATCAACATGTCTCATGGGGATCCAGGAGCAGGTGGTTCTCCACCTGTGGCATCTACGAGTGTTGCAGTTGCAGGACTGGGAGCAATGCCGAACATTAAAAAATTGGTTGGTTCAGAAAATTATTCCAACTGGAAGTTCGGAATGGAAATGTTTCTGATCGCCGAGGATCTGAGGGCAGTTGTTGCAGGGACAGAGGTTGATCCAAGAAAGGATGCCAAAGCTCGATCAAAAATTTGTTTAATGGTCGATGAGTCTCTGTATCCTATGGTTCGTAGTCAAAAGTCGGCAAAAGATGTCTGGGCTAAGCTTGAGTCAAATTATGAAAGTAAAGGATTATGCAGACGTTTGAGTTTGCTGAAACAACTGTTTTCACTCGAGTTGACACAGTTTTCAACTGTTGAAGAATACCTTAATCGAATCCTTAGCATATCTCAGCAATTAGAGTCAATCAAAGGGCTTGAAGACGAGTTCATCGGTGTTGTCATGCTGAAGGGGTTGGGTGAAAGCTACCAGCCCATGATAATGGCTCTGGAGAGCTCAGGGGCAAAAATCACAAGTGATTCAGTACGTACCCTATTGAGTCAACAAGCCAAGCCCAATAATGAAAATGATAAAGCTCTAACATTGAAGAAAGAGTCAAAGAAAAAGCATTTTATTCCCAAGTGTTTTGCTTGTGACAAGAAAGGACATTTCGCTTCACAATGTAAAGCCAAGAAGAAAAATGCAAGTGAGCAAGGAACTTCAATGGCCTTAGCTATAGGGAGACTGGATAACGATGAGTGGATCATCGATTCAGGAGCTACCTCACATTTTACCATGAGAGACGATTGGCTTAAGAATAGACGACCAACAGAAAGGGAAATAAGGGTAGCAAATAACGAAAAAATTCTAGCAAAAAGCTGTGGGACAGTTAGTTTAGAGTTACCCGGTACTGTAGAGAAAACTGATATCCATGATGTGATGTTCAGTCCAAATCTCAACACAAACCTACTATCAGTCGGGAAAATAGTCAAAAAAGGCTATAAGGTAGTATTTTCAAGAGATGGCTGTAGGATAATGGATTCCCAGACTAGGGTCAAAGGAAAAGTTTTCATACAGGGCATATATGATTCGGGAGTGTTTAAAATTGTTCCGAAGAACCGTGAACAAGTTAATGCAATCACCTGTGATAATTCACAAATGCTTTGGCACAAGAGGTTGGGGCATTTAAACGTGAGATCCATGAACCTTTTGAGGAAAAATATGGCTCGTGGAGTGAAATTTGCCTCAGCTGGATTTCAACCCTGCGAAGCGTGCGTGAAAGGGAAAATGACAAGACAAAGTTTCCCCACAAGCAAATCAAAATCCAAAAATATTTTGGAATTGATTCATTCGGACGTTTGTGGACCAATGCCAGTGGAAAGTTGGGGAGGAAAGAGGTATGCCCTAACATTCACTGATGATTTTTCTAGGAAAACTTTTGTGTACATGATTAAAAACAAGAGCGAGGTAAAGAATGTGTTTCAAGAGTTCAAACAACTAGTGGAAAATCAAACAAACAAGAAGATAAAAGTTCTAAGGACCGACAATGGCTCTGAGTACGTCAACGTTGCATTGACAGACTTTCTAAAGCAACATGGAATAAGGCATCAAACAATAGTACCTTATACTCCAGAACAGGTAGGAGTCGCAGAGAGAGTTAATACAACTCTAGTAGAGAAGGCTAGGTGCATGCTGCAAGAAGCAGGGCTCAGTGAAAGATACTGGGCAGAAGCATTAAGCACTGCAAACTATTTAAAGAATAGGTCTCCAACATCTGCACTGAAGAAGAAAACTCCTGAAGAAGTCTGGACAGGAAGAAAAGTTGCGTTATTTCATCTTCGTGTGTTTGGCTGCCGAGCTTTTGTTCATGTTCCAAAGCAGAAAAGAAAGAAATGGGACCCTAAAAGCAAAGAATACATATTCGTGGGATACTGTGAAGACACGAAAGGGTATCGATTAAGTGATCCCACTAATCCCACAATTGTAACGAAAGCGAGGGATGTGATATTCTTTGAGGCCGAAACGTTACAAACAAAAACCGACGAAAATCTTCATAATTCAACCACTGAAACAATAAACACTGAAAACGTAGTGATCATAACAAATCAAGAACGATCTGAGCAACCGATAGAACATCCCATTATAATTGAAACAGGGGGAGCTTCTCTTGATCTTCCATCAGAACACGTTCCAGAAGAAAATGAAGAATCGGAACAAGAAGAATGGTTTGAAACTGAAATAAATCACGCTGAACCACTACCAGAACTCGCCAATCAAAATTCAAGCACAGTGGCATTAAGGAAGTCAAGCCGGATTGTGAAACCAAAGCAGTGGCACTGTTGTATAGCTACAGCAGGGGATGAACTTGACGAACCAGCAAGTTATAAAGACGTGCTTGAAAGTGAAGAAAAAGAAAAGTGGTTAGAAGCGATGAAACGAGAATATGATGCACTAATAAAATTGAAAGCTTGGGAGTTTGTTGATCGTCCAAGCAACGGGCAGGTTGTCAAGAACCGTTGGGTATTTAGGAAGAAAGTTGGAGTGGATGATAAAATTTCGAAGTTTCAATCAAGACCTGTTGCTAAAGATTTTACGCAACAATACGGTGTAGTCAATGAAACATTCTCAAGACCTATGTTAAAGTTCGAGAAGTTTCGGAGCCTGCAGACATGTTGAGTGTGGTGCCCACTTAAGGGGGAGTATTGAAGTTTAAGTTGGCCACTACATCAACTTGTGTTATGTTGTTAGGTTCCACATGTTCATATGTTCAATATTGAATAAAGTTCATTCTGTGTGTGTTCAAGAAAATGTAAAAAGTGTATTCTTCAAAAAAAAAAATATATATATTAAGTACTAAAACACAGATCAACTGTAACACTAGGTACATTTACAAAATTCCACTGTTAGCACTTCATCTGCTTCAACTCCCCCTCCGTTCCCTCGGCCATCCGGTCTTTCCTGAGCTCACCACCCAACAAATTTGAATGCAAAAGACCACTTCGTACGATCATTGGTAAGGGGTGAAAGAAGTTGAACTCGTGCTTACCATGGAATAACACTTTTTTACATCGTCTTCTCACCCCCCCCCCCCCCCTCCCCCATGTGGTGGTATGTAATTCTGGGGTCGTGCGGGCGTATGTATGACCACAGATGACAGAAAGAAGGACGATTAAAGCTGGAGGACACAGAAAAGTGGCCTGACAACATTTGAGTAAAAATGACAAAAATGGGCAAAATTTTGAAACTGGCGTAACTTTTGATTGGTGAATGATAAATTGGCATTCAGCCACATATTCTTCAGGGAAATTTGATGCTCTACAACTTTCTCTAAGAAGACTTTTTTCTCAGATAAACGGTTTGGACGCAAATCAACAAAGTTATCCGAAAAACGTGAGCTAAAAACCTAATTTTCAAAATTCGTCCATTTTCGGATGCATATATCTCCGTAACGGTTCGGAATTTCGATAAAACATACATGATCAAAGTTGTAGAGAATTTTATCAGCTTTCATTTACTATAGGATAGGTTCATCGAAAAATGCACCGTTTCCGAGATATTCGCGAAAAACCACAAAATGGGACCTTTAATGACCCCCCCCCCTCGAGCGGCACCCCCACCCCCCAGGACTTTTAGTATGTCAATCAGGGGACCTCCACCTACGTCTGTAAAAATTTTGGTTTGGGTTCTATTTTTTTCTACCTCAGGGCCCTTTTTTGTCTTCATTGCCTGGACTATTATAGTTAATTAGAGAGATACTATATGTAGGTACCTTGAAATCCCGTACATCCAATAACGGCTCACCGTTTTGAGGAGAAGGATTTTCTGGCAATACCATTCAAACGGAGAGGTCCACGCTGGTAGCTACCGTATCATCGAAGGGTGATGGAGGATACACAAAAAATGGCGAAGTTGTGAATGAAGCGCACAGACGAGCGAAAGATTATCGTCGGGCTATAAATGATTGCTTTGAAGATTCAAAGAAGACTGCTGCCGATTAATGGAATAGACGGTAGAGCTGCGAAAAGGGAGGGGACCCCCTCCAGCCTGATAGGACGACAGTTGATTCCACTGAAGAACTTAAGGAACTTTGCACCCATTATCTGTCACTATCTTACACAATACTCTTAATATCTAATACTAACAGATACAGTCTACGGCGTAATCAGGCAGGCAAAGTCAAACTAATGTTTTTCTCGTATGCACTTGGCCCACTATACCTTACTTGAAAAAACGTCGTTTAGCACTTTTTTTTGCCTTTTCTCAATAAAGCCTTTGCTCGAGGGATTTTGATGAAATTTTCAACAGTTACTCTTATTCTGGGTAGGAATGACATCCCATACCCTTCATAACTGGGAAAATAATCTGAGGGTGGCAATAAGCAAATAACCTTCAAAAATAGTTGAAAATGCCGTTTTTTCCCCGTCTTTTAGGCCTTTTCTTCAAAATGCTTAAAGGATTTCGATGACGAGGTTTTCACGTTACTAAAGACGACGCTAGCGCTGGTTGGTGCATTGAGGTGTCAAGTGAATTATAGTGTTCCCACCGACGGGTTCTTGAACCTAAAAGTTTCGTGAACTCGTGGAACCCATCCGAGAACTCAGACGGTTCTTGGAACACACCTATTGGGTACACTACATGTCCCGCTGTGTGCGCCCCTACCGAGCTGAATTGTAACTACGTTCCCCCGTAGTCTTTTCGCACGAATAGGTTAAGTTGAATGAAATGGCGCCTCAATTTTTATTAGTCAATGTCCGCTGCTAAAATATAGATTAGTTGGACAATTAAATCAAAATATGTAGTTTGGTGGTCTGGATGCTCGCGAGCTCGCATCTCAAAAATACATAACATCAATTGTTGTAACTTCACTACCTATGTTGATATATTGGCATTCGCCAATAACTACTTCAACATCAAACCCTCCATGTGTTCTATTATCTGTTCTGGTTTCATCATTATAAAATACGGAAGTCTTGTAGAGTTACACAAGTTCTAGTTTTATAAAACCTTGCAAAAAATGTGGTATCAAAAACCATTTAGCAGTAAGTTGCAGAGTTGGCAGAAAGATTAAATCGGTAGATTTCAAATCTGAAGAATCTTCCAGTCCCTCAGATGATGACTCAACTATTTCCTGTTTTTCGTTAAAATCTCTTGAACCTAACCCCAACCCCTTTACATACAAAATCAGAAATGTTAAAGGGGATAGTTCCGAATGGGTAGAAAATATTTATATCGAAGATGTTAAAATTAAATGTAAGTTGGATACTGGTGCTGATGTAAGTGTTATGCCTTTAAAGATTTTCAAACAAATCAAGAAAAATAGCCATATTAAACCTTTTCAGACAAATGTTAAATTAGAAGGATTCGATGGCTCAACTACTCAACCAATAGGTAGAGTGAATCTCAAATGTGAATATAATGGATTACAAACTTACGAAGATTTCATGATAATTGATGCTAAAACTATGTTACTTGGACTTCCTGGGTGTTTATCATTGAATTTAGTTAAACGAGTTCACAAGCTCAATCTTCAAAACGTCCACTCTGCGAAAGATCAATTCATTAAAGAACATATTGAGGTATTTTCAGGTACTGGCAAATTTCCAGATCCGTGTACCATCACCATTAGGGAACAATTTCCTCACATATGCCACCCACCTTCCCGCATTCCTAACAGCTTGTTTGAACCGTTGAGAGCTGAACTCGATCGACTTGTGAAGAGAGATGCGATAGTTAAAGTAGAAGATCTGTCACCATTATCTTGCATTAATAAAATCGTTTTAGTTGAGAAGTCTAACGGGAAAATTCGTTTGTGCCTCGATCCGTCTGATTTGAATAAAATAATTGTGCGAAAACCTAAAACTATGCTAACTTTGGAAGAAATAGCTTCAAAATTACGAGGAAAACATTTTTTTTCTGTGTGTGATTTGTCCGAAGGCTTCCACCATATTCCTCTAACGGACGACTCTTCTTGGAGGTGCTGTTTTGCAACTCCATTTGGAATTTATCGTTACCTTGTTTTACCTTTCGGAATAGCCAATGCTCCTGAAGAGTTTCAGTATGCCGTGGAAAAATATTTTGGGGATTTGGATAACGTTATAATCTGGTTTGACGACATCCTTGTTATGGGCGAAACTGAAGCTATCCATGATTTTGCCATGAGTAAAGTTGTCCAAAGAGCTAAACAAATCGGTGCTGTTTTCAACAAAGATAAATTTCAGTATCGATTAAAAGAAGTTCGTTATGTTGGTCAAATTTTTAATCATGAAGGTATGCGAATGGATCCAAGTAGAATTGAGGCATTGGCTAACCTTGAACCTCCATCGGATAAAGAATCCCTCCAAAGAATTATTGGATCTTTCAATTATGTGAGAAAATATGTGCCCGAAATGGCTGAAATAATGTCACCTTTGAGTAGTTTACTCAAAAAGGATGTGCAATGGATCTGGACACCATTACACGACGAATATTTTTCAAATCTAAAAAAGGCTGTATCTAAAGCCCTTGCGTTAGTTCCATACGACCCAACCAAAAAAATAATTTTACAGTGCGATGCCAGCAAAAATGGGATTGGCAGCTGTCTTTTCCAACAGCATGACGGTAATTTTAAATTAGTTGCTTGTGTTTCAAGAACAATGAATGCAACTGAATTGAATTACAGCCAGAGTGAAAAAGAGTTGCTTTCGATTTATTTTGGATGTACCAAATTTCATAAATACATCTATGGTCAAATAGTTGAAATTCATACTGACCATAAGCCGCTCACGACGATCATGGATAAGCACATAAGCAAAATAGGTTCCATCCGCTTTCGTAGATTCCGGTTGAAATTGCTTCTGTACAAATTCAAGTTAATTTATGTGCCAGGAAAACATCTGCAATTTCCCGACATGCTATCCCGGAACGCACTAAAAACAACTGAACGTGACCCAGAAATGTTGGAAATGGTGCACTCTATTTCAAAACACTTACCACTATCAGATGATCAGAAAAATAAACTTCGTAAAGGGACAGCGGATGATGATAATTTGAAAAGGCTTACCAATTTCTGTCTGCAAGGTTGGCCTAAAACCTCATCGTTGTCTGAAGAAATGAAACAATATTTCAAGTTGAGAGAAAATTTATATTTAGAATCTGGTCTTATTTTTTACGGCAGTAAAATAATAGTCCCATCATGCCTCCGAAGATCAATAACTCAAATGATCCACAAAGGACATCCAGGAATAAGTAAATCTTTAGAGAAAGCTCGAGAACTATTTTACTGGCCAAGGATGACCAAGGACATAACAGACTGCGTTAAATCTTGCAGAACATGTGAGAAATTTCAAGCCCATGACTCGCAAGAACCTCTAATTTCCCACAAAGTCCCCGAGCTGAGATACCAAAAAGTTGGTTGCGACATTCTTGAATTTCAATCAAAATCGTTCCTTGTTGTGATTGACTACCTATCTCATTGGATTGAGCTGCTTCCATTGAAACAGAAGGATTCCAACTCTGTGATCAATGGTCTGCAAGAGATTTTCACTCGGTTCGGATATCCAGTTGAGTTGTTTTCGGACAACGTCCCTTTTTCGTCACATGCATGCAAGACCTATTACACTACAAAAGGAATTCACTTCATCTATAGTACTCCGCATTACCCACGAAGTAATGGTATGGCTGAGAAAGCAGTGGGAACATCAAAGAAAATACTGAAGAAGAGTGCCGAAGATGGTCAAGATTATCGTGATTATCTAATGGAATACAACAACACTCCGCTCTCCGGATTGCATTGCTCACCTTCGCAAATTTTGAATAGTCGGAGAATGTTGATATATTGGCATTCGCCAATAACTACTTCAACATCAAACCCTCCATGTGTTCTATTATCTGTTCTGGTTTCATCATTATAAAATACGGAAGTCTTGTAGAGTTACACAAGTTCTAGTTTTCTTTCCTTTTAATATTAGATATATTTTACTTTGTCAGTAATGTAAAACATCAATTAGTCAATCCCTTGATAAAAACGCTGCAAATTATTTCACAAAGGTTTATTATTTCCAATAATAAGCCTGTGTGATCGTATAGCAAGAAAATTGTATAAACCCTCAAACTTTGTCACTTTACGTTTCAAGGTGAATAGAATCCAAATTTGAAATGTTCGCCGTCCGGGCCACAAAAGGCCTAAGAATTGACTTAAAAAACCCGTTCTTTCGCACATAGACTCCATTCGGGGTCTAGTTGGTCCTAACGTTTAACCATCCCGATCGCTTTACTCGCATAGATGCTATGGGCAAAAAACGGGCGAAAAAGTGTCTTTTTCGAGGCTTTGAGTGTATAGACTTACGCACGCCTGGCACGCTTGGCAGGGGGTCACGGTGGGTGGTGAGGGGGGTGAGCGGGGGGTGGAGTGAGAGGAAGAACAGAGGTGGATACTAGAAAAGAGACTGACGAAAGCCTCAGAGCATGCTGGTTACTATCGCTGGCTACCTGATTCAGAAATAATAAACTATTATGTAATAATTTGCAGCGTTTTTCGAATGAGTTTGATCGTAGTTTTAGTTGGCTTGCGTACGTCATAAGGCCCGTCCAGACTCCTCGGCGTGTCCTACTTCGAGTTGCCACAACCTATACTTCTATAATTATATACGAATGTTTATATTTCTCGATTTGAGCTCCTATCTATTCAAATAGTTATTGCCTTAATAATATCATCATCTAAGTATGTACGAAAAGTTGAGAGGATATATTATTAAATATGCGTAAGAAAAGCATTGGTATAAACACACAAATATGACCTAGAAAAAAACATATATTCATGCCTCAAAGGATCGCTGTACCCACCTCATGGTGCCGCGGTGTATTATATGGGTATAACACGTAAAAGTAATAAATATCCATTCTCCTACACCCCTCTGCTACGCCCCTGGTCACTCCAGCCACCACAAGGTGCCGCGGCGCCTCCTCTCACTCCACCCCCCGCTCACCCACCTCACCACCCACCGTGACCCCCTGCCAAGCGTGCCAGGCGTGCGTCTAACACTCAAAGCCTCGAAAAAGACACTTTGTCGCCCTATGAAGTTACAGCTACCTGGGCGGTTTCTTTCGATTCTTTGGGATGATTTCTGTGAATTATTATTAAAGCCGTATATAGTAAACTAGTATTAGATAGCCATTCACCGCAGAACACTGGTCCAAAAGAAATTACCTACCAAACTGAGTCTAAGGTGCATTATCGAAATATAACTGGACGATGTCACCTACCAAAAGAAAAATCTACACTACATGCGGATACATCGATACATAGATATTGGTGGAAGGGACATGTTTAAAATAAAGAAGACTAAACTCGAGTAAAAAATCAGAAATATTTACTGGCTTATCGGCTGGAAATCCACTTTTTAAAAATATAAGTACCGAGAAAAAATAAGTTCTCAAAAAAACTGACAAGAAACACTCTTTTTCGGTAGATGAGAAATCACAAAAAAAAAAGTTATCCCCCTTCCCCCGAGCTGCTGTTGGTTGCATTCAACGCAGAAATAGTCCAAGTAACAGGAAAATATTTTTTCAGGTCGCAAGTGGTGTAATTTGTACAAAAATTCTCAAAAAACTGTAGAAAATCGTCAAATATAGGTGAAAGACCACGTTTTTTTGCAGTTTTTAGGACAAACAAGTTAAGGAGGCATTTAGACCCATAATGTGTGGTATAGGCGTGATTAGCGTTAAATTTCCAACAAGAATAGGACCTTTTAATTGAACATTATCTGGGAATCTAAGTGATATTTTAAAAAAATGGAGGTGCCCTACCTCAAAAATGAGACGTCTAAATGAAAAAGGCTTCGGATTCGGATTTAGCACCTTCTAAAAACGCCAGGACCAGTGCCAGATCCAGGACCAGTCTTTTTTTCTTTCTTTTTTTTTTTGTTTGTATTTGGCAGTGTGATAAGCTGCTTTTGTACAATCAAGTACTAAAGCCCGTTTGGGTGTACGAAGCGCAGTTGTGGGGAGACCAACAGCATCTTTAGAACTCAGTATTACGATGCTCCCCACAGCGAACTTTAAGTTGAAACCGTGATGAAAGAAAGTGATTAAAAAGCAAGCATTTGTTCATCTTGTCAGACTAAAAGATCACGTAAATGAGGAAGATGAAAAGCTCTTAATCGTGCAAGATCCAACTCGTCGCTTAAGCTGTTGAAACCACATGAGCAAGTATACGAAGTAGCAGTGTTGGAAGTGAATGTGTCAAGAGAGAGGCATGGGATTAAATTATGCATCTTAACCCCAGAAAAATGTGTATTTGTTACATAAGTCAAATTAATATTGTTAATGAGTTTACTCACTGCAATGGAAGGTTTGAAAAAATCGAGTTTGTGAAGCGGTGGATCTACTCGCTAAAAGTAAAGCTTGAACATTCTGGCACCAGGCGATAATACGAGCGTACACAATTAACGTATGACGAGCGAATACTTGCCAAAAGTGCCCAGATAGTGGAAGCTTCTCCACGAACACGCCAAAAGCAGTTGGTACAAGTACATAACAGGAAAATTGTGATGTAGAAATTTCCTAAGAACGCTTAGACGTACAGCAGAAGGGCACTTTTTCGCGTAGCTTCAAATCAGCGTGAACACGTGTATTCGTGTATGTACAAATGTAACGTTAACAAAAATGAAAAATCAATTTAAAGTAAATGAAGTTCCAGTCATGCAGCATGATCGTATGAGCGAATTTTCTTAAATTACCTACCTATCTAATAAGTTAAATTGTATTGAAATTTGAGTACAAAGAAATTGTTAAAAAACCAAACTTATGGCAAAAGAAATCTCACACTTAATAAAATTCGGAGATTCAAAAAAGATTTTGGATTTTTATGCCGTTTTTATAGATTTTACAGCAAATGTTAATACGTTTTCGGCATAAGTATGTGCAACAAACACATCCTTTCGTTTAAAAAGCTTAATTTTTTGGCAAAAGAACGGGATTTTTATCTCAATCCTAAGGAGAGTTATCGTATGGGATGACTTACACAGAGAGACACACACACGCACGCACTCAAGATACAAGATTCTTTATTGAAATAACAATGTACATTTACAATTGGAATTTACAACCCCATGACAAAAAGTTGCGTGGGGGGGGGGTTGATTAACTTTGAATAATGTAAAACTAAGGTAAGTTAAATACAGACAAAATTAGTCATAATAATTGATAAGTATGAGTATACAGTATTAATGTGTGCATAATAATGATGTATGTTAATTAATGTACATATAATAAATAATAACTGACATGATTTGGGTAGTTTAGGTAGATAGGCGCATCTTTAGTCTTTTAATCACTATTGGGATCTGAACATCTTGTATATTTTCGTTTTATTGTAAATTTTCCGGGACAAGGGAGTTGAAGATTTGCGGAAGTCTATAACGCACGCACACACACACACAAACACACGTACGTACGCACGCATGCATACACACACAAACACACAGAATGCCTCAAAACGGATGTCGATGAAGAAATTGTTTGAAAAAATTGCATTATAAAATTTTTCAAACCATTGCAATAGCTTAATTTTTAACGAAAATTCGCTGATGATCAAATAAACTAAAATAAGTAGAAGAATGAATAAATCGGGAGAGACGCTGTCAAAGGATGTATACAAATTTAAAATAATAAAATAAAAATAATAGAAAATAAGAAATTTGGAACCAGTGACAAAAAAAGGCGCTGATTCACAAAATTCGGATCTTACCTGAAAACCCTGCAGCTTCAGCGAACTCGTCATCTTCTTTTCTAAGGGCTAACAACAAGAGATGAACTACATTCAGTAAACAGGAAGTGAATCTGAGACCACAGAGGCACAGAGCTACCTACGTGAAGGTGCATGTAAGGGTCTCCACACACGAGGCAGCCATACGAATCATATTAACTATTTTATTAGGGAACCAAACACAAAATTAGGTATGTTTGTTTGATACGAGTGTTACCTATGTACCTCGCCACCGCATTGTTCTCGCTTGAAATCGCCTACCACTCCCCAAAAACTCTTGATACGTGGATAAATTAAAAATCATAATTAAATAATAATTTCAACGATTATCCCATCTTCAAAGTTTATCAATACCGGGTGGTCCACGAGATAGCCCCCTTCATTTTCTCTAATTTTCGGAGTAAAAAATTTGGACAACCGCTATTGTTTGAAAATTTTTTTGGTAGGTTTCAAAAATGACAAAATCGACTATTTTAATGGGAAACCCTTTTTTTATTTCAGATTTGAATTTGACGTGAAATTTCATGACAGTAAAAGTGCGCAATACCGCTCTAAAAGTTCCAAAATGGTGAAATACCGAATTTTTAAATATATTCAAGTCCCACATGTAATACATGATTTTTGGATAAGTTTTCATGCTGAACCACGTAATGATGTTCATTAATTGATATTTGCAACTCCAACCTGAAAAAAAAAAAAATACGTTTTGTGTGTGTGGAAATGAGTAAGACATGTGGAATCCTAGTAGATTAATTTACCAATTAACCAATTAATGAACATCATTACGTGGTTTACCATGAAAACTTACCCAAAAATCATGTACTACATGTGGCAATTGAATAGCTTCAAAAACTCAGTATTATACATTTTTATCACTTTTAGGGCGGAATTGTGCACTTCTAAACCGGCCGTTTTAGCGAACTAAAAAATCGAGTGATGGGTCATTTTTCCATGATATTTTACGTATAATTCAAATCTGCTATAAAAAATGGAAGTTCTCATTCAAAAAACAAAAAAAGAAGTTGATGGTGATTGCGCACGTTTGCACAAATGCACAATACGCAATTTTGTCATTTTTCAAATCTTAAAAAAACCTTTTGTTTTCATTTGTTTACTCCACAATTAAATTAAATGTGGATTCAGAAAATTGAGTCAACGTCCTTGAAAAATACAAAATGAGAGAAAATAAGAATTTCATGAGCCAAACCTGCTTTTTCATGAAAACCCCTTTTTATTATGCTTAAAAACATTATATTGTATTTATTACAATTTAATTTGTGTTTATTTAATCTGCACTTATGAGGAACGATTCTGTGTGAATTTGGCCTAGTATCATTGCTTTTGTGACAATAAATTGTCCACGCGCTTTGTGTTTTCGAAAAATTAAAAGCTCGAGTGGTGTATATGGCATCGCGTCGTACCTGCATCGTATGTGGAGAACTTATATGTGAGCTAAGCATGTGTGGAAGCAATCACAACCTAGGGTCATCGCTGGTTGTGATGAACATAAAAAAATAATTACTAGTCTATCAATTTCAACAGCAATGGTACTCATGTAATCCTAAGACCGCAGGAAAAGAAGACGATGTGTGGAACTGACGATCTGCATAATGAAAAAATCTAGGATACACTTAATAAGATTGGGATATTGGTGGTTTTCTGATTCTCTGGTTTCAGAATTTTAGAGATATCGCGAATCTCAAAATTGACGAGGTAAACGAGTGTCCTAATTATTGAATGCACAAAGAGGCTTCAAACCACTTTCCCGCTACTTTCCCAACAAGGAAACTACTTCACATTCCAAACTACTCCATATTTAAATTTAATATAATATACAGCACAAAGAATTCAATATTTCAGTGGGCACAGAGTTCTGTTTAGCTCTATGAAGGGCTGGGGTGGGTGAAGCCGTACTGATTGAAACTTATACAGTCCTTGAGCATATGGTTGATTCTCAAAAAAAAAAAAAATAATAATAATAATAATAATAAATAAAATAAATAAAAAATAATAATTCCAGGTCTTGTTATCTGATCATGATTTCTGTTGGCCCAGGAGAATGGCTCTTGTCATTGATACTTTCCACTCGACGTTCTGATACATGTCATGCGAGGAAAAACCCGTTTAGGTTAAGTTCAAATACTTTTCCCCAACCTATTCATAGAATATATAAATAGTCATAATCACGGAAGGTCTCTCCATCAAATCCATCAAATTAGCGAGTTTTTTTTAGATTACTCCATCTGAAGAGGCATCAAACCATGAATTGGTATTTCTTCTAAAATAAGACATGTTTCCTCGATAAAATGCTGTGTTCACAAAGTTTCAAACGATACCTATAGTTTTCTGAGTGGGAAAAACCTTAATCCCTGAAAACAAAGTCATTCCCGCGTAACATACAAAAAAAGTCCCTCGCACTTTTCCCAAAAAGTATATTTTGAAAGGGAAAATTCCCCGAGTCAGTGGCATGCTGCACGAAGACCATTACCGGAGCCTGCTGTATCAGAGTGGGTGAGATTGTTTCTGGGGCCATTCTAGCCCAATACAATCTTGGCAGGACTTTATAATTGCGGCAATAGTGGATTTCCCTCACTCTTTCTAGATGATAAAGCAGGCTCTCCTGTCCCCTCCGGCGTTAGCCACACTCGTCGAGTGTGCTCGGGATGGACCACGTGGAGGTGCCAGGTTTTCATGGGATGCAGCACATTTAGGGACAGGAGTTCATGACACCTGGCTCACCTCTTCTCATAACTTGGGGTCTTCCCATCAACGGTTGTCATGTAATATTTGGTCAATTTCTCTCCGAGAATGACTGAGGCAGGGCGAGTACTGAATATCCTCCCCTCTCTATCACGAATTCTACCTAGATACTAGATTCCTATACTAAAAATTGCACAAATTATCACAGATTCAGTCTCGACTACACTACTAAATCACATTCCCACAATAAATACATACACAACCAAAAACACGCACATTCATACTAGCAAGTGGAGTCGGGGAAAACCCCGAGTGCAGAAGGCGGGTAGGGGAAAGCCTTGTCACGTGGAAAGGTAAGTAGCGTATTTTTATTACTGTCATTTCCACGTATGTCCCCTTACTGTCACCACTCCCGGCCTTTTTATCCACCCCTCACTTCCCCGCCAAAGTTTCGCTCGTCGTTCGTGGGACTTCTATCCGGACTGAATGTTAATTCATTCAACAACACAACACTGATCACTGTCATAGTTTTACCACTTTCAAGTGCGATGACTGGGGAGTGTCACCGAACAGATTCTTCGTTTCTAAAAACTGAAAGAACACTTTCCACGCTTCGGAGAAGATGGTAACAAGTGAGTACTTCGTAGAGGTAAATCGGACCGGATGCGCGGTGTGTTGCCATCACCGCAACGTTTCGCCAATAGACGGTTCTCGTTCCCAGCCTATGTCGAGGCCTATAAAGAGAATCTCTCGTACAAGTTTCAGAAAACACCATTGGAGTCGATCGAGGGAAGTGAAGTATCAATCCTCAGTCGAATGAGCTTTGGTAAAGTTCAATTGTACCTACAGTCTAACATTTAGACAGGAAGAGGAGAGGATCCACCCAAAACAAGCCTGTTATCAGTTGTTTCTAATTCCCTTATTTTAGGAGATGATTTTAATAGTTCTTAAAGCTGAAACTCTTTGGATTTTAAAGCTGCAATATGTCTTCTTTTCCTGTTGCCTTCAAACGATTATCTTCATGGTTTGATAAACCTAAAACGGCTAAAAAAGCAGCATTCCCATGTCCATTCCAAACCACTATTGTTCAATCAATGTTAACCTTCCTAATACCAAAAGAAAAAAATTAACGTACAACACTAGGTGGCGTCCCTCATGGACCCCAGCATGGTTTTTCACAATATATACCAAATGGTATTGATCATGTAGTAAACAACTAAATTATGTTAGTTTTCTCGACCACTTCTATAATAATGAAGTTGAGGGTTAGCGAGGGTTGGTCGATAATTCAAAAACTCTTCTACGCCGACGTTTCGCTGTATTTGTATAGCATCTTCAGGGCTTAGTAGTGGAGCAGGAAAATTTTTTAGTTCCTCATTGCACGTTATACAATCCTTGCTGGACACATTGTACTTGTACACTATTTTCATACATGCTAACTGGAGACATTTTATAATAGAAACTTGATAATTGTGATGAAAATTATTGAAGAGGGTACATATTGCATAGAAAAATATGTGCCCTCTTTAATAATTTTCAACACAATTATCAAGTTTCTATTATTATAAACATTCTCCAGTTAGCATGTATGAAAATAGTGTACCTACAAGTAGAATGTGTCCAGCAAGGATTGTATTAGTTACGTGCAATGAGGACCTAAAATTTTTACTACTCCACTACTAAGACCTGAAGATGCCATACAAATATAGCGAAACGTCGGCGTAGAAGAGTTCTTGAATTATTGACCAACCCTCGAAAACCCTCAACTTCATTCAATAGTAAACAACGTTACAAACAAAGTCAAACATTTCCTGACAGTTTGAGGATAAATGTCACAATACCTCATGAAAACTGATGAACATATCAAATCAATTTCAATAACTTATGTTGATAAGGAACCCACTTGGTATTAGGAGGGTTAAAATGTATGTTTTGTAAACCACTTATACAATTACTTCTACGTACATGATCATCTACTCATGATGAAACAAATCATGGAAACATCCATCAAGACTATAAATGATCAAAAAACTTTCCATTTAATATGTTTGGTATATATTACGTTTTTGAGTGAAAATTGATCCTTTTAAATAAGTGGAACTTTTGTTAGGGGAACCAAAAATTTAATGATTTTACCTACATTCTAAATATCATGAGATATGTAAATAGTCGTTTCACGGTTTCAAATGATTTTGTGCGTGCGAACTCAGAATCCTCGAATACTGCAAATATCATAGACGTACGTACTATCAAACTGCATACTACCAAAGTAACCTACGTTCTACTTCAACATTGAAAAAATGGTGTGTGATATACATAAGTACGTATATATATAACATAAAATAGAGCATGAGGGAAATGAAAGCGAAAAGCCCATTAGGATATATGAATACATAGTATGATAATAAGACTTAAGAGTTTTGATTTAAAACAAATCAAGTAGCATTCTCCAGCTATTATTATCGCATTACTTCATAAGCTATAAATTCAATCTAAACTAATGAAAAAAATGAAACGAGACAGATAAAGTTAATCTCAAAAAGTTGCAAGATAAAATACTCACCCGAATCTCTCATTCGTTGATCTACTTCTCTCTTCAATCTCCGTTCAATGCAGCAATTGATCATCTGAAATTGATTCAAAAAATCATTTCGGATCATTCAGAAAGTCTTTATTTATCTACTTCCACTCTTTAGCGAATTTCCAAAAAAAAAGAGGTATTTTGATGGCTTCGAAATTTTGAAAGTGGGTAGGAAGGGACGAGACGTTCGCGAACAATCAATTTGAGACACGAGACTCTAGACCCTGACCAACTAATCTAAATTCTTACTAAGGGATTGACTACTTGATGTCATGTATTCTTGAGATGCGAGCGTAGACCACTAATCTTAGCAGCAAACTGATCTGTGTAAAATCTCATTGCGACAGGAGTGCTGAGACAGGCATACGGTGGGTAGTCGAACTAAAGAGTAAGTCAGGCTCTAGAGTCTCGTGGCTCAACTTGGTTGTTCGCGTACTTATCGTTAGGAAGGGTCAGGGACCCCCTACGAATCCGTTTCATACATCAAAGAACACAATCCTAGATTTATATAATTAAAAAGTGTATTTCCAGACGATCACGCCATATAAAACGGCGTGAAAAATTCGTTCCAACACAAAAAAATCCGTCTTGGCAAAAGACAGGTAGAGTTCGTTGGCCAGCCCGATCACTACAGAATTTCAGGCTCAAATTACAATTTAATGGCCCAAAAATCCTAAAAAATCGACTTTTTTACAAAAGGGCATGTGGTGTCACAGTCGAAGAATCTTTTAGCGCTGAGTCGATTGCGACCACTTAAAGATCTCCAAGATTCAAAACGAGCGAGTAGAATCGATTTTTAGGTGGAAATGCCGATAATTGACCAAATTTTCGGGTTCGGCTTCGTGTTCCGAAATTTTCTTTGCGATCTCGTCACACGACTGCCCCCTCAGTTTCACTCAGGACTTGGTTGGCCTCAATGATCAGAATTTAAGTGCCTAATTCAATGTTATCCACAACTTTTCCTTGAAAATTCACTCTATTAGTCTTGCTGCATGACTGAGTACATTTGTAATATTGAAAACACGATATTTAAGCTAGGTTTCACAAGAAACCATGGTAGGAAATTTTTATAGTTTTAACAAATCGGAGATCCGAAAGTCGGTAAAGGTCGTTAAAGGTAAACGACTTTCACCAACATGATCAACAACAAAAACGCAGTTAGTAAACGTTGATTTAACTTCGTGATGAAGATAATGAATCAAAGTCGTTAAAATTTACCACAAGTTGTGCAACCTAACAGCAATTTTAATAAATGATTGTTGATTGAATAATCTTCGGTTATTCATTGCAATATTCCGTAATGCAATACGACTCGCCATGATTGCGTGGTAGGTAACGAAGTTTCATTTAACATAACAATGAAACTTCATTTGCTTCGGAAATATTAGTTGATTGTGTGATCTTAGATCTAAATGTATTCCAAATGTTCAAGTTCTCGTACAAATACCCACAACAAGTACTTGAAGTATTTCTATAAGTGAATTTGCGTTTTCGAATAACGGTAGTTGCGCCACGATCGCATCGATAAGAATGTTATGAACAGATACGATTTTCAATCCGGAGTCCGGATCTGCTTAGTTCATATCGCTGCCGCTAGGCTCGCACCCTTATTTGGAATCGCGAATATGGATCGAATAAGCATTGATGTGATGGTGTCGGGTACAAAATAACAATGATATACGAGAATAATATAACTTTATGCCATCTACATCCAACATCTTTTCTTTTCATTACTTTGCCACCAAGTATGCTCATTTACTGAAGGTAAGAATCAAGAAAGGAGTGGACACAGCTCCATTCCACTAATTAGGAACAAAATTATAATCCTGAATCCTACTTTACTCTATGCTCCTGGCACAAAATTTATTAATGTCAATTGGGCACAAGTGAACGAAATGTCTGGCAGAAAAGTCGGCAACAACAAGAGAGCATTTTCATGTCTTGACGCTGAACACTTCCTAGTAATTCCCATCAAATTAAAATTTCCGAGGGTGATCAGAGAGATTTTAGCTCACTCAAATGATGAGGATAGAGACCATAATTCCATTCGTCTTTTGATGTCCCAGCGAGGCTCCCTATCATATGAGCAGGGTGAGCAGGAGAGGATTTTGCTCACCTAGCTGATTAAGACGGAGCCCTCATTCAGCTAATCAGGGCCAAGATCAAGGTCAGTCATCGTATCGTTCGTCTCTTTGTGTACCATAGAAGCTCTCTATTACAAATTTTAACTTCCTAGAGTGAACAGAAGTGTTTAGCTCAATTAGCAGATCAGCCAGTAATTCCGTTTTTCTCTTGTCCCAGAGGCTCCCTATCAAATTACTACTTCCCAGGGTGAGCAGGAGAGGATTTAGCTCACACAGATGATCAGGATGGAGCCCGTGATTTTATTCATCTTTTGATGTTTCAGCGAGGCTCCCCATCAAATTCCAACTTCCTTAGGTGAACTCTCAGAATTTAGCTCACTCAGCGCATCAGGATCAGGGTCAGTCATATCGTTCGTCTCTTAGTGTTCCATAGAGGCTCCCCACAAATTTCAAGTTCCTAGGGCGAATAGGAGAGGATTTGGCTCAATTAGCAGATCAGCCCGTAATTCCGTTTGTCCCTTGTAGTCCCTTAGAGGCTCCCTATCAAATTACAACTTCCCATGGTGAGCAGGAAAGGATTTTGCTCACCCAGCTGATCAAGACGGAGCCACTAATTTCATTCACCTCTTTTCGTCCAATGAGGGTTCCCTCGAATTTCAACTTCCTAGGGCGAAGAGAAGAGAATTTGGCTCAATCAGCAGATCAGCCCGAATTTCGTCGTTGGCCCAGAGGGGCCCCCTATACATAAAATGTCAACGTCCTCGGTGGATGGAAGATAATTTAGTTCACTCAGCTGATAAGGATGGAGCCCGTAATTCCATTCGTCTCTTCTTATCCCACAGAGGCTTCCTACCAGATTAGTACTTCATAGCGTGAACAGGAGAGAATTTGGCTCTATCAGCTGATCAGTATGGAGCTCGTAATTCTATTCGACTCTTGTTGTCCCAAAGAGGCACTCCCTATCAAATTTCAACTTCACTAGGTGTGCAGGAGGGATTTAGCTCATCCTGCATATTCAAATGGAGGCCATAATTTCATTCGCCTCTTGTCCCAGAAAGGCTCCCTATCAAATAGCAACTTCCTAGGGTGAACAGGAGAGAATCTCGCGCTCGTTGCATTTCCGTCCGCATTTCCGTGACGTAAAATTGGTCCTGCTACGCAAAATTTCCCCATGTGTCAAGGCAAAGCCATGAAAATGTCAAAATCAGTATTCTGAATAATCAGGTGTGTTAGTCAGAATATACTATTTGTTGTTGCCTCTTGCAATCAATATTCCAGATATTATCTTCGCAAATCGTAAGGTGTGAATTCAACTGCACAACAAATGAATTATCATGATATTTCTTACTTGCAACTTCTGGTGAAGGAGGCACGTTTTGGGGTCTGGAAATCCCGGACTGACTCTGAAAGAAAAATAGAAATCTTGTTTAACAACAATGGTTAGTACAATTTTGTATAGTCCAGCATACAAAAACATTATTGGTAAGCGGCTGGCTTGAAACCAATATATTTCAGTCGTACATTATTAGTTAGTTTTTGAAATAATGTTCCAATAAAACGATTCACATAAATGGAAAAATTATAGTACGTTATTAGATACATACTGGTAAGTAATGCATATAGATCAAGCTGATTCAGAGAAGATGACAGCATCCTCGTTTTGCTACTGCTCAATAAATTCTAGTTGTCACCTGATTCAGAGCGCCGAGTATCTCGCAAAAGATATTCTACGATCTATCAAAAGATTGTTGGGTCAAATCAGGAGCGCAAACCCTTAGTTTTGTAGAATATTCCCCCACCATATCCAAAAGCGTTTCGATGATATGAAATGAAATATAACTTTATTCCCCAAGAGTATAACAAACAAGAGCCCCTCAGTGTTTGTAAAACAAATTAATAGGCGAACTATAGAAAAATATAGATTGCAAAAAATAATACCTATATCTAATAGTTCAAAGAGTGGCTCAGTATGCAATACACTCATCCCTGACAAGCTATTCCACCTTACATCCTCTTGCCAAATCTTCAATTATGAACGCAGCAGATTTTTAGGAACCCCATTTTTTGATTTCGAAATATTTCAACCCACAATCCTCTTCGAGGATGATTATTAATGAGGGATGTATCTTGTGAAGTGGCTAGAATAAATATCTCCAATATTCTTTTCGCTCATCCGTTTATGCAAGTACGATTTTTGCATTTTTTCAATCTTTTTTCATCTGGATACTTTATGAACTACAAAAGTTTGCGGAAAATGAAATGTTTAACACAAATAAATCTTCTTGTTGTTGTTAATCAATGCATTCGTCACGGGGATTTTGGTGAGAATGGCGAATAGAAAGGATGAAAGTACATCAGGAAAAAACTTTCAATCCTCCCTCACAATCATAAAGAAGTATGAATTGCTTTTACAATGTGAAATTGAACTAATAAAGGTCATAGAAATAGGATGACTAAGTACAACACGATAAATCGATATCTCCTCTCCTCCCTCCCATCGATATGAAATTTTAATTTACTGAAATTGGTTCAATGGTAAAATGATAGAACAAAAATGAATAAATAAAATAATTTCCAAAACCCGTTGGGAATAGCATAAATAGTACAGTTCATTTTCCCCTTCATCACTCCTTTTCAAGAAAATCAGTCATCAAATACAAAAATCCCCGATATTTCCTACATATTTAAACCAAAAGATTAGAAACAATGATGAGCAAAATTAAAATATAAGGATTCATCGGAATTACCCCCTTTATTTACGCCCACCGATAATCAATTTGAAACTCTCCTTGTAAGTTTGTTGGAGAACTGGACAGAATTTTAAATTGCACACAAAAAGAATCACGAAACCCGTGGAGAATTTTGTTGCTTGAGTCGCGCTTGAAACTATAGGAAATTACTCCCTTTACCCCCTCCAGATGGCGAATTCGAAATATTCAAGCGTTTGTTGCGAAACTAGTTTAAACATGAAATCGAACAAAACAAGGATCACGAAACTCGATTGAGAATTGTAGCCAGGGTAGCGTTGACAAAATTTGAAACGAAATTGGATTTATAATCGGAGTAGCAACGATAATCCCACAAAATCGGCTGATTAGGTCTTAATCATGAGCTTAAACAGAATATGGTGGAATCAAATATCTCTAATGATTATGATTAAGAAATACTGCTTCTAATCCTTGTAAACCTTTTTTTCCTATCCTCTAAATTGTGATAGAAAGGGGGTATAGAGCTAAGGAGACTGACTCATTCTTTACAGGTGTAGGAAAGAATATCATACTACTCATACCTTCACCACCCCTTTTCAAGAAAATCAGTCATCAAGAAGAAAAATTCCCAATTCTTCGCATATTTAAACGGAAGCGGAAGAGAATCAAAGAATTAAAGCAGAAGAGAATCAACGGGTATCCTCGATATGTGTTGAACAGAAACCGAGAACATCTGGGCCAGTAAATACGGGCGTTCCAAAGGGCTAGTGGACGACTCATGCTGTTAAATGCGTTCGAGGAGTATACAAGTAATAAGCCCTATGTCTCGTCTTCATTGAACATGCTGGTTACGGCATGGATCAATCCCAGCCTTTATACCTGCAGAGAGCTGTTCAGCCCCACAGGCCTCCTTCAAATCATCGCCAGTTACAAATTTCATGGTTTTTGCGCAAATTCTCTGGAGCAATTCACCAACTCCAATTGGCCTGACTCCTGGGCATTTTTCGAGGGCTACTGCTCTTCTTGGCAGCATTGCTTTAATCTGGTTCCACTCAATCACTTCATCTGCAAGCGTTTGTACCAGAAAAGCTACAGCTTCTCTCAATCGGGAACTATGTGCACCGAATCGCAATAACATGTTGCGCCATTGCTCAGCGTTGGTACCACTAGGTCCAGTACTTCCCTTTAGACTATGAGCCACCTTTTCACTGTGGCTTGCTGAAATGTCATCATCCACCAACAGAGGAAGAGTTTCCCTTGTTTGAAAAGTTCCTAGATCTGGACGGAACTGGGCAGGATGTTTTTTCTTAAACGTCTCTAGTACTGTGCTCCCGTCCGCCAGCAGATCATCTGGATTCAGTACCCCCCCTCCTGAACGTTCAGTCAGCCACCTAGTCGCATCTCGTAGTCTGCCTTGCATAACCAAGCGTGTGAAGAAATACATAGAAGTCTTAACCCAGTTAAACTTGTGATAAAAAGAGGATATAGAGCTAAGAATACTGACTCATTCTTTATAGGTGACAGAAAAAACACCATACAACTCATACCATCACCACTCCTTTTCAAGAAAATCAGTCATCAAGAAGAAACATTCCCAATTTTTCGCACATTTAAACCAAAAGTTCGAGAAAAAAGTGAAAAAATTAAAATATAGGTAAGAACTTATCGGAATTACCTCCACTATCCATTTACTATCATCGATTATAAATTTGAAACTCTCAACGTGTGTTGCATAACTGGATGCGCAAGAACGAGATTTTTATCTCAATCCTAAGGATCTTTATCGTCTGGAATGATGTTTACATATAAAAGCGCAAACTTCAGGAATCTTTTCAGAATGCCTCAAAACGGATTTCAACGAAGAAATTGTTCAAAAATCTTTATTTTAAAAATTTCCGAGCCATTGCAATAGCTTAATTTTCTACGAAAATCCTCTAAAAGACTGACTCATTCTTTATAGGTTGTAAGAAGGAATATATTACAGTCTTTGTTGTCCCAACTGAGTTGTTTTGCCAGAGTCGGACACCTTGACCGTGAAGTCGAGGAACTTGGCCTCAGGAGAGAATGAGCGGTCCTCATGCGAGAGCGGGGAAGAGGGGAAGCGGTCCTCAAGTGCAGGAAGAAGTGGTGATGGATGGAAGCGGGTAAGGTGGCGAAGAGAGGGGGAGGGGGAATCCAGTGTACTGGCAAGTAGTGAAGCCCGGGACTTAAAGTGTGCACAGGAGAAGGAGGGGAAGAGGTTCACGGGTCATTGGCCGGTGAGAGGAACCGCGAGCGGACCACTGGGCCAGCCCTGCCGGTGTCAGTCCGCGCTCAAGTGATCTTGAAGGCGACCGCTGCGCGAGTGAAGTGAACCGTTTCCCTGCTGATTTTAATTGCTACTTCGCACGCGGAGCGCATTACTGTGCGCAGTACGTGACCCCGCGCTCCGCTACTGTGCGCCGAGTTCGTAGCCGGTGCCACCTACTTTGGACTACCACTTCATATTGCGGCCTTTTGTGTAACGAGCGTTCACCAGGTGCGTCAATTTATGCTTGCTTGGCTCAGGTTTATATTCTAATTACAAAATTTGCATTTCCCCAGCCTCTAACAATTGATAAATTCTAAATTGTGAAGATGCATTACTCTTCATTCATGCACAGTAGGGTGCCAAAATTCATTGTAAAATTATGAAAATTCGTATTCTTACGTTTTTTGAGTAGCTGAACTCGAATTTGCTTCTTTTTTGTTGAATTTAATGACAATTCTAACAGAAATACGTAAAAATACGAATTTTCATTATTTTACAATGAATTTTGAAAAATTGTCATTTTTTGACATGATTTTGACGATCTTGAGATTCGAAACTGTCAAAAGTTTTTGCTGTCGACTTGTAACGTAAGGTATACGAATTTTCACAATTTTACAAAGAAGTTTGTAAAATTTATATCAAAAAGTCTGATATTGGCAAAAAAGCGTATTTCAAAAACCAAAATCGAGATACCGGCGTAGGTTTTTGCTATGCAAAAAATCTGAAAATATTCAGGGGTCATTTTTTTTTTTGACATTTTAAACCAAATTTCGGGTGGTGGTCATCAAAATTCCACCTTTCCCAAAATAGCGGGCACCCTAATGCACAGTGCACAATATCGAGCTCGATCCGATGCAATGCGCTACATTATTGTAGAAGAAACTAACCAGATCAGCTGTTCAGCACTATGAAAGGCGAGAAATCATGATTGAGACAGTAAGTAGACTAACCCAGTCAATATCAACTTTTCCAACATCTGAGAGATCAAAATTGTGTTATCAGCCATATAAAAGCCCTCCTGAGCTCATGTAATGCATGGCTTCAAACCACAACAAAACTGTAAAAACGCTTAATAACTAAGGAAAAATATGAATTAATTTATCCACAACTGGTGTAGAATGATTGTGGCCTCCCACACAAACGTAAAACAGTAGAAGAACCGAGGAAGGGTTTCTATACTAACGAAAAAGTAAGAGTACACCAAAAAGTTAATTCATCTGGAGGTATGCTTTTCTGAAATAGATTTTGATGAAATTCACATCTTCAAATGCGCATGAATGATATCCGATAATCCGCATTGCAGTTATTAAAATATAGTACGCTACGAAAACACTAAAACGCCGTTTGAAACGAAGATGCTGGAAGATCAATTTCCAAACATTAATGCTATTTATCTAAATATCATGAAGAGAAATATGATATCATATAATACATACCTCGCTCTTAAAACTACTTAGCATAGATAAGGAGTTCCCAACATGCCGTTGGTTTCAGGTAGGAAGAAGACAGATAAGTCCGAATTTGACGAGGGTAGGGAAGCTTCACACCAATTTTTTATTTTTCGACGAAGTTAAACATTAAATGATAGAGATACCCAAGATAAAAATAGAGGTGCTCTGGAGAACATATCCCATATCCGAAATGTCGGGTTGAGCGAGTTATCCACATATTTTAGATCATAACACATTTTGTAAACATTTTTGATATACTTAATTTTGATGTATTTGCATTTTTAAAAATCTAAATCTGAGTGATGAATTTGAAGTATCTAAACCCGATGGCCTTAACAGATTCGGGACTTATGGAGGAGAGAGCGAATGGTTGGGATTATGTAGGGATATATTATATGATCCACAGGATGCACTCACTGAAAATCATTTTACACAAATCAATCGTATGTAAAAAAATCAAACAAAGAATAATATCATGATTTTTGTGTAGTAGAAGCAACGCCGAGTGGACTATCTGATAGTAAAAAGATATTAAGCCAATTGTGTGCTATAGGATGTTTGAGGAAACGTTCAACAAGTTCATCAGATCATTGTGATGCACCATCATTCTTTGTGATGTGAATGGATGCGGTATGACACGAAAATAGTAACATTAATTTGCAAAATATATTAATCATTCAACGTACTAAACCATTCAGATATTCCGCAAGGACATTTACGTAGAGGAATATTAATGAACCCAGCGCTTGGATATACGCGAAGGGATCCTGACTCATCTATCCGGTATACAGTTAGCCGGAGTCGGATTTAGGTCACATTCACATGGGTGATTCAGCGAGCGGTTCCAAATGGCAAATAAGCCGACACAGCTCTATTATGCTGCGAGGGGAGGCGATGAATACTAAGAACATATCTCCGGTAATTTCAAATCATTTCTTTCAGGTGATCGTTCTAAAACATATTTTTATCGTCCTAAAGGCACGGATTATCCCTTTCGCGTCTCGACCCGAGTATACTCAACTATATACAGGGTGTCTACAGGTCACGAATTCCCGGAAAAGTCACGGATTTAATAGTAGGGCACGGATATTTCCGAAAGTCACGGATTTTAATATAGAAGTCACCGATTTTTATGGCGTCGGTAACATAATAATCACAATATAATGGAGTACCGGGATTCACAAAACATACGAAAGAATCAATTGGGATTTTTGAATCTATAAAGTACTGACAGATGCAAGCGTCGGCAACGTAGACAGAAGCAACTAATATTCTGTAAAGTAGTCTGCTGTACAGTAGTATTGTAACTACTGTACTTTATAAGTAGGCTAGAATCAATAAAAAAGTTATGAAGATCTAATTTTATATAGGCTACTCATGATTAATTTAATTTTTAATTTAATTTAATTTTTAATTTAATTAATTTATTTATTTATTGGCATCAAAATAATACATGTGAACTACATTTATACAATTAAAAAAATAGAAAGAAAATTGTCGACAGTACGACTGATAGGTAAATAAGAAAACAACTGACGCCCACCAGAAAATAAGTTCCTAAGAACTTCTGCTATCTGGTGGAGTCGCAAATCCAAGCATAGTCGTCATATATTGACTAAATAACAAAAACTCTCGAAAGCCTAATTATTGAAAGGAGGAAAAAAATAAAAATAAAATAAAATCACTAAAACACTAAATTTGAAATAAATTTCCATGAAAAACAAAAGTTCACAGAAAAGAAGGCTAACTAAACTTAAATGTACAATTTTACTACCTTCTTAAAACTTGACAAACTGTGAAAGTAAGACAAATTAATATTATTATCAAACAGAAATTTTAAACCACAAACATATGCACTTGTCTTGTAGAACTCTGTATGAGCTCTTGGCAATACTATTCCCGAATTAGAATAGTTTCTTGTGCTTAGAAATGTAGAAACATGTTTCTCACAGATTCCAGTATTGTATACATGAATGCAAGAATGAAACAAGAAAATTTGTCTAATAGTTTTAACATCAAAATATTTGAATAGTTTTGCAGAAGGGTACCTTGACGTTTTACCTAGAATAATTTTAATTAACTGGTTTTGCATACGTTGAACTTTACTAACGTACGATTTACATGCTCCACCCCATTGAACACGTGAGTAAGAGGGACACTTAAGATTCTGGCAAAACTTTTCAAAACAACATTACTTAATCGTGGGGTTGGTGGTAAAAGTGATAAAGTGCATTTTTTTTAGAAAATGAGGTTTTGGTATCTCCGGATACTGTAAAACAATATCTACAGCTGAGAATTGAAAAACAAAACAACTTATGACGACAAATGTCAAAAACCAAAAAAATTTATTTTTACCTGAATGAACCAGTGGATCACATATGATCAAATGGCATTTAACAAGATTTACATGTACAGCAACTGATTGTAAGTACGAACACATTACAAGTAAAAAATGTCAACTGTCATTTGATCGTCATTACTCCTACATAATGTGGTTGTAGAAATACTTTAGCTTACAAGTAAAGTCAGTCAAATGACAGTTGTAAGGGATAATCTAATGAAAATTTGTTATTTCTTGATTGTTAGTATCCCGACGGATTGATATTGAACGGTTGAACACCTGAAAATGATAATACTGGTAAAATTTACTGTGAATTTGAAGTTTTATTATAGTGATCATGTCCAAGTCATAACAGTTTTTATTCAGGTAAAAGTATTCAACTTACAATTTTCACTAAAAATCGGGGACAATTAAAAGTAAGTTTATTTTGTATAAGGTTCGGTACTACTTTCACATAACAAAGGTATTACTGAGTTCACATAACATGAAATTATTTGGTTTGACCTGATTTTAAGCTCACAATCCGCAATTTTCCATCAGTCCGTGTGTTGGAGAACTTCAACAGGCTCTCCTGAACACTTTTGCCAAATGGACTTGATCACTTTTACCACCAACCCCACGTTATGTTGAATTCAGTAAAGGAACAATGTTTTTTCAAACTTTTCAAATGGGATTCAACCTCGGACGCTTTTATCGGCGACAAGAAAAACGACTAGCACGGCGTACTTGGGCAGGATAAATGTCTACGAGAATAGGGAGCAATAGAACAGTCAGCGTTTTGTATACCAGCTGCTATTTTTTTACCAACAGACGAAAAGAATGCGTTAAAACTGTTGGCAATTTTTATTTCATCCCTTACAATACATCCGGTCTCATCCTTGATTTCCCTCACCACTTTACAATCTCTATTAATTTGTTGACGAGATGCTAAATTCACTGTTTGCCATATAACTTTAGGATCACCATTACTGTTTTCTATTAGTTGAGCATAGTAAACACTTTTAGCTTTTTTAATCATTGAATTCAGTAAATTAAAAACATTACAGTAGGTCTACTAGTAAGTATTTCGGTACGCTATTCCTAAAGAAATTAAAGCCTGTAAAAGGTCACCGATTTTTAAAATTTAGAACCCCAAAAGTCTCTGATTTTTAATTTACAGATCTAGTAGACACCCTGATGTAGCAACGCTTGCATTTTATTGATGTACTAAAGAAATAAATAGGCTTTGAATGTTTAGCTCGTTTCCAGTGGACATAAAAGTTCACTGTTTCATTCTTGCTATTGCCCTTTTTCGGAAGTCATATTCATAGTTTCAAACGTGATATTTAGTTTCCTAACTTACCGTTTTAGTGCAGTGAAGACAACTGCAGTAACTACTAGACAATAACTAAAAGCATCAATAAATCATGGAGAAATCAATAAACAGTGATTTGCCAATATAATGTAATACAATTATAGAATACAACTGTAGGCATAAATCATGAACCAGTAATCAGAACAATGACAATTTCTGGGTATAGGTACACTAAAGGGTTTTCAGAATATTCTATCGAAATTTGAATAAAATTGGTCCATTGGCGTGAGCACGGCGATCATTTAACGGAAGTAACAAGAAGCGAGAAGCTGAAATGATTCAGGCTCAAGAATTCCAACGCTAAAGGGTTAAGGAGGTGAACAAAATAGGCAAATTCGAAATACTGACATTGCTGATGCAATAAAGTTATTCTGTGAGTCACTTAGCACTTCATAGGCTGGAAGTTTATGAAAAGAATGGGGGGGGGGGGGGGAGTGTGCCAAGTTGGGTGGGCGGTATGGCTTACTCACTAATATTGTAACATTATTTATGTTCCTTAGCTCAGTGAACCAAACCGTCTAGTGAAGATAGGAGAAGCTGGAATAAAAGCTGTTCCAGTGGGAGACAATACTCATAGCGTACAGATTTATTTAATGGTTGGGGAGATGAGCAAGTACAGTACCAACGAATAAAACGTCATTTGCGGGTATACATATGAGGAAGAATGAGTAATATTTACCGAGTTACCACACTTACATTCCAACTTATCTAATTCATTGCTCAAGAACTTTACCTCACATCATCTCCCTTTCTACCGACGGTGTCCATCCGGACTCCCGGCGTTCCATTTTCTTATTCTGAAGCCTCCTACATAGCTTTTTAGGGGTGTCAAGCGGTGCCCTGAAATATCGAGCTACAGAGCATTGGTCTACCTCCATCAGAGTACAACGGTAGTACCTTAAAATATCGGCAGAGACTTGTTCCTTCCTCACCTGGACATCGGGTTGATATCCTCTTATCATTTGTCCGAAAGTGCCTGGTTGCTTCGGGGAAATTATCAAACTCCATCTTTCCATGGTCTGATAGTTTGTAGTCAATAGGACGTTACCGGTAGACGCTAGACTCAGTACGAGTTTCCTCTCACCAGACTCACTTGGTTCGATTTCAATTTTATTACAGGAACTTACCTCTCACGGTAAACTTAACAATTATTGTCATTAGTTCATAAGTCCGTCAACCGAGAATGTATATCATTAGTAAAGAAGGCACCGTCAAAAGAGAGTCAAAACACAGATAAGATCAAAGCATAAGAATTATCAAGGTGGCCCCCAAATGGAAATGTTCAATTTCCCTTACATTTCCCTGACCGAACTTCAGATTTCCCTGGAAAAAAAAATATCAAATTCAATTTTTTTTTGTTTTCTCGTCATTTTATTGTACCTTTAATGCTATTTAATTTAAAGAAAAAAAAAAATAAATAAAACAAAAACGTCGAGAAATGTCAGGGAATTTCGCAAAACGTTGAGGTATAGACTAGGTCTCTTAAATTTTCACAGAGAAACGCTTGCATACCAGTCTGCAACACATTGGGACATTTTATGTCTTTAGTTGCAGACTCGTATGCAAGCTCTAAGAGCAGCTCATCTGATCCGGACCCTGGGCATCGTCAAATAAATGTCCTACATATGAAATTACAGCTTTCAAGAGTATAAAGTATAGAAATTACCTATTAAAATTATTTAACCACCCCTTCACAAATCAACAAGCTGTTGCAATCATGTTCACAATATCAATTATTGAGAATGATCACCTTTGTGTACACAATTATTCAAATAACCATGCTTATAACTCAGCGTGTTGGCCATGCACTTCACAGTAGTTATCATAATATGGTTGGATAAATCGAGAGCTTTCGAACGAATGAACAACGAAATTCGTGGGATGAAAAACGACGAAGTACCATTTCCCTAGCAACGACTCAGTTGTAAGCGTAAATGATCAGAAAACCAACCATAACCATTTTTCTCAACGCATTTTTTTAACGCTTTTTGTTAACGCTTTTTTTCGTTTATGTGCCAAAGCAAAGACATAAAATGTCAAAAAGAAATAACAGACTACCTGTATGTAGTCTACTTTTATTTAACAATTTCATTGCTCTCGAAGTACTCGAATATAATAACAATTTAACCCAAATGTAATACGATAATTAACGAAAAATCACCCATATGATCATGCGGCATGACTTTTCATTTAATATTTAATGGTGTCTCAATTTGTGATCTGAAGCTATTTGTTGAAGTACATTTTTCCTTACATGGATTTCTTAGCTCTGGAGATAATTCAAAATTTTCGTCCGACAGCAGAAAATGTAACGCTTTTTTCACCGACTACCAATCATTGCCAGAGGGAGTATAACTTCCTGATTAACCATCCCACACAAATCGTTCGTTGGAAAGTTGCTCTGTGAATTTATAACACATGACTCCACATTCCAATGGGCCTATTTCCCCCTCCTTAACCCTCCTGAAAAGTCCTAGCTTATGTATACAAACTAGTTTTGGGACTCTTACTGGATCAATCCGCTACTCTGCTGGGTTTTTTCTCCCTAGTTCAATATTCACTTGATTTTTCTTGCAAATGGTTTCCTCTAGGTGATGTGGTTACCACGGAAGCCAATGGCATATCCATTCACATTTTATGTGCGTGTAGCGTTGTTACTTTTGAGCAGTTTAATCACAACTCTTGATAATTATTTTTTCTATTTTTTCATTCGCATAACTCTCCTATGAAATAATATGTGCCAATCATGATAATGTACGCTATTGAAGTTTGATTGTTTAGGAGTTATAATATACCTAAAAACGCTTTAAAGTATTACACCAAGTTTTCATTTAAAAAGTTCCCTGACATTTGATGGTTTTTGCTAAATTCCTTGACATTTCCCTGACTTTTCTCGACGCAAAGAATTCCCTGACAATTTCAATGTATCACACAAAATGCATCTACTTAGGGAAACAAAATAAATCATTGTAATAATAATTTGCGAGGTTTGAGCCGCTAGTAACTCATTATGCCTGTCGTTTATGTTACGAATAAAGTGGTTGGGACTCATATTCGTAATGAATTATTACAGCGGTTCATTTCTTCGTGAATGGCAGTGTGGGAGGGAGCGGTTGATCCGTATCACGATAAAAAACAGGGCAATCTAACATCTAATTTTCCTCAAGTTTGCATGACTGTCGTACAACTGAAAGAAAAGCAGGACATTATGCGACACCATTCGTTTTCGAGTTGCCTCCACTAATTGCTGAAATGCCCCCCGGTAAAACTGCCATTTTCAAAGTTCACGGCCATGAAGGAAGAAAACCGGGTAGAACGAGGGAGCTAAATGAGGAGGAAGAGGTAAAACTCTCTCCTGCAAGCTCAGGAGCACCCACAGCAGGTGCGGATGATGACTGGTGGGACCGAGTCGCTGAGGGGTTTTGCACTTAGTTGGCTGTAGTAAGTACCTGCCTACCTGCCTCGTCGTACAATTGAGACCACTTTACCTAATTACTGTGGTGCCGGCTCGCTGCCTTTTCGGACGTTTCCGTGTCTTTTTGTCTCCCATTGTCTTTTGGGTTCAGACAGGAATCCGCAGGGGGAATGAGCGACGCGACGCTCCCATCCTCAGGGTCACACCATACTTTTTCGGCGAGAACGAAATAGGAACCATTCTTCGAAAATTCAAGATCCTAGGCTCTTTTAAGAAAGAAGACTGAAGAAAAATATTTTTTTTTAGATTTGATTTTACAATGGAACCCCAATAATTTGAATCTCCACGGGACTAGGGGGAAAAAAAAGAATAAGCGGGATATTCCAATATTGGGATTTCGAATTAGGGGCGTCATATAAAAACAAATTCGAATTATTGAGGGTTTATTAAGGATTTTAAGGGGTCGTGGGGGTGTCACAATAGTACGTAAATAAGGGGGTAGTTGCGGTACGCACTGTGCGCCCATTTTTCAACCGATTTGACTGAAAGTTTCACCATTTTGCTCGATATATTATAGGCTTCAAAATGGTGTCAGAAATATTGTTGTTACTGTTGTCTGGTAGAAGTAAACAAACGGAACGAAAAACGTTGGTGTTTGGCTCTACTTAATCGTCTCTATTACGGACACAACCCAATGCTCATCCATGTTGGAAACACCATTCTCAGCATAAACTTTCCTTCCAAATAATAATAATTAAAAAAAAAAAAAAAAAAAAAAAAAAATCAAGCGGATATCTTCAGTAGAACCCGAAATAAATGTTCCTAATGGGCGAAAAACGTTGTTCCGAGAAAAACGCGTTCAAAGTTTTTGAACTTCCGAGAGGTGACCATACAGCGGTCGCGCTCATCGGCTCGCGTCTCCCCCATTACTTTAGATACTCTGTGATCTCTCCTTTTTTTCGTTTCTGAGTGGAATTATTCTTCCATGTGTTGGCCAAGGATGAGATAGAATGAGAGGAAGAAGTCTGAAAAACCATAACAACAACAGCAATCACTTTGTACCTAGGTACCAACTTGTTTACAGTTGTGTTTACTGTTTTATAATTATCAGAGTGTCTTACCGCTGTTTCTTGAGTTCTACTAAGTTAGCTTTCATCTTTTTGTGTCCATTTTGGAAGCCTCCAATCGTTTATCGGAAATCATGCCGCGGGCGAAGAATTTCAATTCTAAAAAAGCTAGGTCTCGGGTGCCTCCTCCCCTGCAGAAGAAAAACAGTTCACCTGACGACTTCAACAGCTTCGAATCAACGTCGGCAAAGAAACTGTCTGCTGGAATAGCAGCTTATAAAGAATTCAAGGACGATAGTTCCTTCGATATCGTGGATATGAAAGATTTTGCTGACATTTGAGACAGCAGAAGGTGGACCATCGTACGAGGCAGGCGCCTTTTAGAGCTCAAACCCAACCCACCCTACATTATACCTTACATTTCTTCATCGTTTTCAATATGTTCCATGTTCCTAAACAGTTCGGTAATTACATTTTTTCATTCTACATAAAGTCTATTATTCAAATTACAAACTCAAAATCGATTTTTTCCACCCCCTGACCCCCACGACTTTATATCTGATCCAAGACTCTTTTAAGAAAGAAGGCTGAACAGATATATTTTTTTTAGATTTGATTTTACAATGGAACCCCAATAATTCGAATCTCCACGGGACCAGGGGAAAAAAAAAAAAAAGAATAAGCGGGATATTCCAATGTTGGGATTTCGAATTAGGAGCGTCATATAAAAACAAATTCGAATTATTGAGGGTTTATTAAGGATTTTAAATCGTGCATACAACATACGTACGTAAAATCAACCATATATGTACCGATTTGTATAAAATTATGCATTCATTCATTTGCATTTCTAAAAAAATATGTAATATTAGTTTAAATTGAAACCTTTTGAATGAGATCGGACAAATACCCAATGAAAAATGATGCTTGATGGATTTTACTTTTGCGAAGAGCTATAACAAATATTTGTTTCCGAGTCTACCTATAGCTTTTTTTCTAGCGGAGAGATTGTTTTTACTTTCGGGAGAAAAAAATTGTTGGTCTTTAAAATCAAAATTTCCACTCGCATTTTATGTTTTAGACCATTCTGGAAAACTTTGGTTCCGTGTCTGTTTGTGTGTGTGCGTGTCTGTCTGTCATGTGTCCATGACAGCTTATTTTCACTAACAAGCTTATTTTCCACAGTTTTCTTCCGATATGGATGACATTTTCAGGGAATGTGCGGGCTATAGTGTAGACTGTCCCCTATCAATTTCATCGTTCCTATCTCAATACTTCAGTCTGCGCATGCGAAAACTTCCAAGCATGATTTTCTTCCGCCCACGTCGTCCGACCTCGCTCGAATTCGGATGAAAGTAAGGGAAGACGATTTGATCATCCCGTATCAATTTCAACATGATTGTATCATTAATAGCTATTAAGAAATCCTTTTAACGACCTTAATTTTCATTTTTCATCCGATTTTGATGAAATTGTCAGGAAATTCGCGGATTAGATTGTAGATGGCCCCCTATCAGTTTCATTGTTGCCAAAGGGCCCCGAAAAAAAACTATAAAAACTGCAAAAACATATCTAAAATTCCAAAATCTTTTTTGAATAATTTTATTTAATGCGAGTTTTTTTTGGCATAAAATTGGTTTTTAACAATTTCTTTGTGCTCAAGTTGCTCAAATTTCATTACAATTTAACATTTTGAATATTATACACCTAATACGAAAGATGTAATTTAAGAAAATTCGCTTATACGCTCATGCTGCATGACTGGAACTTTTTTTTTCTTTTGGTTTATCATTTTCAATAATAAGCCCGGTTAGCTCTATTTACATACTTCGAATGAAATGATTGAAACCCAAGATGTGTTTTAGCTCTCGCGTTTCACATAAACCCGTGAAACCCGCATATAAGAATGACTCAGATTTTGCGATGCATCTTTTCACTACTATGTCACGTTGTTTTATTTATTTATCACCCGCGCCATATTTGAAACCTCCCTGTCATGAGCTTTCATTTGAGCCCTCAACAAAAAATTCATATTTAACACACTGTGCATTATTCAACTTGCTGAGGCCAATGTTCATTTCAGAGAAGAATGAAGGTCCATGTTATGGCCTAGCGTTGACACAATACTTTCAATTGAAGGTAATGATTCATAATTAAATTTTCAAATGAGGTAAACATAGTGCTATATTTTTATGAAAGCTTCGACTTTATCCTGTGCTGTAAGGACACTTTCGTCTCGTTGGTGAAGACTTTTAATGAACACGTTCGAACGCTCGAAAATATCCGCTAGGTACGCCAATTTCATTGATAATTGCTGCCATAATCAATACGACGAATTGCACTTTTGGTTTATTATTTCCAATAATAAGCCTATGTGATCGTATAGCAAACATTTTTTATAACCCCCCCTCAAACTTTGTCACTTTACGTTTCAAGCAGTGGCGCACTCAGAAAATAATTATGGGGGGGGGGCTGACTGAGGGTCCCTGGGCCGATTTCATGGTTTTTTGCGATTTTCACTGTGAAGCCGTCATTTTTTTTGTTGGCAAACTTCAGATTCGGATTCAGCACACCAAAAAACATAAGAATCCGTCGAGAAACCTTCTACCCTAATTTTTTCTTGAAACAAGCACTTTTTAACACCATTTGACTGGGCTAAAATATGAAATACGTTTTATTTATTTTTTAGTGCATTTCTTAGGAATAGAAATGCAGCAATGCAGCTATTTTTTTCGTAGCTGTAGTGAAATGTAACTCCCGCAAACCAGTATTCAGCATGCGATGTGTCCACTATTGGCGGATTTAAAAACAGAATGTAATTTTTTTCTTGAGGGGTGGGCTATAGCCCCTTTAGCCCCCCCCCCCCCCCCCCGCCCCCCCACCCCCCGTGGGTGCGCACCTGGTTTCAAGGTGCGTAGAATCCAAATTTGAAATGTCCGTCCGCCGTTCGCCGTCCGCCTTCCGCCGTCCGGGCCATAAAAGGCCTTAGAATTGACTTTAAAAAAATCTATTCTTTCGCACATAGACTCCACTTGGGGTCTAGTTGGTCCTAACTTCTCGCCAGCTCGATCGCTCCTCTCTCATGGGTGCTATGAGCCAAAAATAGGTGAAAAAGTGTCTTTTTTGTGTGTATATTTCAAGTTGTATAGAAATTGGAGAGTTATGAGTGAAAAGAAAATGTTAGCCATTAAATTTATGAAAAAAAAAAGTATTCTAAATGATACTCTTCTATTCAAAAAAAGATTATGGATTTTAGGCTATTTTTTGCAATTTTATAGATTTTTTAAAACAAAATTTAGTGAAGTTCAAGTTTTTAGCATAATTTCGAACATAAATTTTTGAATGTTCTATTTCATAGTTGATAAACTTTATTTGACCAATCTTATGCTAAAAAATATCAATTTAACAATTCTTAGCCATTTTTAGTGATTTTGTCAGCACATTTTTTGAAATTTGACCAATTAGATTATATCAATATACAGTATAGGTAACACTTTTATGTGTTGGAAAGATGACTTGGTAATAAATTGTTTAGTTTATCAACTATATTAAAAAGCGTAAAATTGTGAGATTCCGCTGCTGTAATGGATTGAACCCATTTGTGAGGTCCGAAGCTCCGAGTTCCGATACTAAATATACTATAAGCGGCGTTTAACAATTATGGACCAGAGATCTACGTGGAAGGGCTGTATAATACATAAATAATAAACCTTTGTGTAATAATTTGCAGCGTTTTGTTTATGGATGGGGACGGGCAAAACCTTGGACATATAAAGAGGGTCGCTAACCGAAAAAGCTTGAAAAACACTGGTCTAAACCATAAAGTCGGATTAAAAAATTGATTTTGACGAAATTTTTTGTTTTTTATCTCCTAAATGTGAAATCAATTCTTCCACGTGCAATATGTAGATTCTGAAGCAACTGAGATGCCACCTTGCGTATTGGAGGTAGGGTTAGTACAAATCGGCAAGTGACACCGTTGATCAGAGAAGAAAATAAAGGACCAAAGAATCCACCGCCACAGGCCATATTCGTTTTCTCCTCATTTCATCACTCTGGGAGAAAACTGAACCTCGAAGGGCCTTCAGTGTTATGATACGCCAACAAAAAAGTACGTCACTTCGCCGCCGGATAGTCTTAGCATCTCATTTCATTTTTACGAAAGGAAAAAGCTCAAAGAAACAAGATGAACAACCATATTTCTTCAAGCATTTTCTGAAAAATTCACGCCAGCGTTCCTCCACTTGGAAAACACAAACAGTCCCAGTAGATTACGTTTCATTCCGACATCTGAGTGTAGTGTTAAGATGGTTTAATTAAACGCGCTGGTTTACATCATACGCGTTTTTCTCCGAGTTTAATTAATGAAGCCCTTTAATTTATTGATGGTATACCGTTTTAACGGTTTTATCCGCCCTTTTATCTTCGTTTCTAAAGGGTAGTCCCTTTAGAAATCCAAGACCATCCGCCAGTGCTCTGAGGTTCTTTGAAGGGTTGAGAGAAGCTCTCCTGATGTCTACCATCTCTGAATTACGTTGAAAAATCGAAATGCTTCATTTCAGTTCTTTTGATCATGATTTTGCCTAGACAGCGGAGAACTTCATGAATTATTTCACAACTCAGTGTACCTCAAAGAATTTGGTAGTAAATATTGCCACATAAGCAAAAAGTCTATTTTTAAGTCAAACTTATACGATTTGACTGCCGTCTACCAATACTACGACATGTATAAGAATCTGCACGATAAGAAAAATAGGTAACTATATACTAAATCGACAAGGGGTTTGGACGGAGAAAAAGAGAAATCTCTTTAGGATAAGGTTTTAAAAAATCCGTTCTTGCGCCAAAAAATCCATATGAAATAACTAAAAGTAAAGCTTTTGGAGCACAATAAATTCGTTAAATTACAAAAAATGAGCCTAAAAGTGAACTAAATATGGCAAAAAAACTGCTAAAAATCGTTAAATTTTATATCTTCTAGTGGAATTTTACTCAAATAAAGTTTATCAACTACTAAGTAGAATATTCGATCCACAATAGATCCTTTTATTTGGGTTGCAGTGGACGGTTTGCTAAAACTCAGAACCTATTTTCCCTCTACCATTAATTAAAAAGAAAAACTTTTGCCATGTTGGTTGTGGCACATAGCTTCCTGGTTTATCTATCATCTTCTTCCGACTATTATCCAAATTTAAGCGAACCCGAACGACTTGAGAGTGAAAAGATGGAGCATGATGGAATTTACGTTTGCGCATACGTAGAATAAGTATTGATTTGGCAACAATGAAACTGATGGGGGACCATCTACAACCCAACCCGCACATTCTCTGACAATTTCATCGAAATCAGATGAAAACAGTAGAAATTAAGGTCGTTACAAGGATTTCACATAGGCCCATGCGCAATAGCTATTAATGATACAATCATGTTGAAATTGATAACGGATGATCAAATCGTCATTCACCAACTATCATCCAAATTTGAGCGAGATCGGACGACTAGGGCGTGAAAAATGGAGCATAATAGAATTTACGTTTGCGCATGCGCAGAGTGGGGTATTGATTTCACAAAAATGGAACTGATTGGGGACTGTATACACCCTACCCCACACAGTCCCTAAATATTTCATCCAGATCGGATGAAAACTGTGAAAAATAAGCTTGTTACAAGGATTTCATATTGGCGCATGCGCAGTAGTTATAATGATACAATCATGTTGAAATTGATATAAGATGATCAAATTGTCATCCCTCAACTATCATCTAAATTTGAGCGAGATCGAACGACTAGGGCGTGAGATAATGATGCTTGGTAAAATTTACTTTTGTGCATGCGCAGAGTGAGGTATTGGGTCAAGAACGATGAAACTGATGAGGGCTGTCTACCCCCAAGCCCTCACATCCCCTGAAAATTTCATCTGAATCGGATGAAAAAGTTTGGAAATAAGCTTGTTACAGATAACAGACACACTCACACACAGACAGACACGGAACCATAGTTCTTCAGAATGGTCTAAAACGTAAAATGCGAGTGGAAATTCTGAATTTGGAGACCAATAATTTTTTTTCCGAAAGTGAAAACAATGCTCCCCCTACCTTTCGGTAGACTCGGAAGCGAAAGTAGGATATACAAAAAATTATGCATACAATTTTGCTAAAAATCGATAAAAACTTGAAAAAAAAAAAGTTAAACTATCTGCTTTACAAGCAGATACCATGTTACATGGATATGTCTTTGATTGGGGATTTCATAACGGTTGTCCTCGAGAGTTGTAAAAAAATCTTTTAACTTTGGACTGTAAGCGACGAAATGTAGGATAAAGAATTCATTCTATTATTCTTGGAGACACAATAAGCATACTAGAGTAGTTGTAACCAGAGTTGCCAGATGCTCTGAACCTTATACCGCCGACAGATGGCGAAGAAGTAGCCCAAAACCGCCCAATCGCCTATTTGCATATTTTTGTAATGAAAATTTGAAAACAAGTGTTTATTGAAATAATATACTTTATTATAATAAAAATGTTTAATACTTTTCAAGTAATAATAAAAAACAAAAAAAGTTATTGAATAAAAAAACAAAGTTAACTGCAAAAAACAAATGCAAATAAAAAACAATCACAAAGGGTACAAAATAAAAAATTAATTATTTTCTCAATTCAAACAAGAAAAAAGCGTTTATTAAAATACAATAAATTATATTGAAAACAATTTTTAATAATTTTCAATTAATCTCAGTTTTTTTATGTACATATTTTTACATTACATTTTATTTTCTACATTGCACATGTAATCGTAATAAAAATGAAAAGTAATTTTCAACAACATCAAGTGATCAAGCAGACGTATCTTCTTCCGTCGATATGATTGGCTTCTGAAAGCGCGGTAAACTTCAAATGATAAAAATCGATTGACCGCAACATTTAGACAAAAAATTTGTCTTCTGGCCCAAACCGCCCAATGTTTTGAGATGACTAGCCCAATTGGCGGAATTCCGCGAATCGGATTTTTTCCCCGCAAATTCAGCTACTTTTCTAGCCCAAACGGCGGGAAACCGCCCAATCTGGCATAACTGGCCTCTACAATGAGTTGCTGTTTACAGTCGACTGTTGTCAAGAGCATGATAATGTTTCCTATGAAGTGGAGTAAATGATGCTATTGCTTTACGTTAAGAATATTGTAACCGGCTTATTAAAATTGTTTATAGTCCAATCAACTTAGTTTAGGAATGTAGCCAGGTACGTAAGAAGGAGGAAATTGGTAGCTTGAGATGTGAACATTTATCACATAAATCAAGCGCTTTCCAACGAGTGGCGAACGATTTCTGTGCGATGAAAACTACGGAAGTTCCATTCTCCTAGCAACGGATTGGTTGTACGTGAACATCATTAGAAATTGTGACACATTTTTTGCGTCACGAAAATTTTTGGTTGACCCCCAGAGCAAAGACATATCCATGTCAAAAAAACTAAACCTTTGGAAACAATTTCTGAATAGGATACTTATTATTTAGAATAAGTTTTTTGCCTTGAAAATGATAGTGAACAATTCCACTGATTTTAAAATGCTCAAATTTCCAAACAATTTAACGTAAATAGGTGAATAAAGATAATTTACAAAAATTCGCTCATACGATCTTGCTGCTTGACTGGAACATTTTAGATTATACACGTTATGAAACCTGTAACAACAAATATTTTTTCTTGGTCGATTACTAGGTTTATTATTGAAATAATAATCATAACAGCTATTTTCATGGCTTTACACGCAAAAATATCCCAACTGCACCCACGCAAGTTGAATGCCACAACTCGACTTCTCGCCAGACTAGAAATTCCAATTATTCAAGTGGGTTGGACAAACACGTTCCGGTTTGTACCGACAAAGTTGCCTTGTCCAGAAGCGAATCCGTACCTACCCGTAAACAAACTTCAACTGTTTGTTCGAGCAACTCTCTTTATCCTGGATAATTTACTTTCCCGAGACAACCTTACAACTCAGTTAACTGCTGTTTCAACAACTCTTCTCAAGTTCAGACAGTTAAGAACTTCGAAACATTTTTGTCTCTTTTTATTTCCCCAGACAAATAAACTAAAAAAGTTTGCATTCGTTCGCAACTCTGAATTGATCCAGATGGTGTACGCTGAGCTATAACCCTCAGCGTTCAAATAAAATATTGTAGGAAATTAGATATAAAAACCAGCAAACTAGTAAAATTCAAGTAGCTTGTCGTTACTGCATTCACATTGCATACAAGCGTCCTAAGAATTTAAAAAATAAAATGAAAATACACTGCCAAGGAAATGGCACATGAGCTTCCTTGTGACCTTCACACTACGTCACCATTAAATTCCAGAAAACTAGAAACGACCGGTTCTGGCATCAGGGAATTAATAAGGTGATAAATTGGAAGCTGAATGGTACATATAATAAATGAAATTAATAAGGAAAATTTTGATTTTAATATGGGACCATCCAGGATTGCACCTGCGCAGAGGCTACCGTTGATTCGATCATGACGGAACTGATAGGGGACCATGTAGAGCACGATCCCTAAAAATTTGAAGAAAACCGCATCAAAATTGAGGAAATTACGGCTGTTGCAAGGACCGTAACAAGAATATTTCGTTCACGCATGCGCAGAGCGTACCGCTAATGCAATTATGATGATTGTCTTATGGGACCTCAAGGGACCTTACCCACATCATCCCTGAAAATCTGATCGATATCCGTTCAACATTGACCAAGTTATGACCGTCACAAGGAATTCACGTTAGCGCCTGCGCAGAAGCTACCGTTGATTCGATCATGATGAAGTTGATAGGAGACCATCTAGAGCTTAACCCGCACGATCCCTGAAAATTCGGGTAAAATCTGATCAAAATTGTGGAAGTTATGGCTGTTACAAGGAAATGTGGACGGACAGACAGACAGACCGACAGACAGACACGGAACCAAATTTGTTCAGGAGGCTCTGAAACGCAAAATGATTTTTGATTTTGGAGCAAAAAAATTTTTTTCATTTCGCAAGTGAAAACAAAGCTTCCGCTGCCTTGCTGTCTCGGAAGCAAAATATATCTGTATACTTACATGTGAGCCACATCTTAAGCGGAATATCTTTTAAGTAGATGAGTGTTTCACAAGGAATACGAATTTCGTGGGGACGTCCAACTCTTGAAAGGTACAGTGCTAATATTATTTCAATAACATTATAATACTATTGAATTACTGTTTCCCGAAAGCTTCGTGATACTTCAACTGTGAGGAGATTGATAACACACCTAGAACGAGAGAACGAAATGGCGATGATGCCAAAAAGCTGTACGCTCAAGGGACAATCGCATCAAAACGTCGCTGTTTAAAGAGCAAGAATTGAAGGCGCAAAGTGAAGGACTTGCATTCAGCTAAAAATTTCTTATCTGTTAAACAAAGGTTGAAGCGCCAATTTTTTCACGTTTTTTTTTTTTTTTTTTTTTTTTTTTTTTTTTTTTTTAAAGGGGTAAAGTTTGTTAAGTATAATGATTACGTTCTGATAATGTTTTTCTTGTTATTAAATAAAATAAGAAAAGTTTATCAGGTTCGTAAGTTAAATATCATAGAAATTGGTGTTAAACCTGCCTCAGCTGAGTTGAGTGGCTCGGCAAGTGAAAATCATATTCTAAGAAAATATAATAAATAAATATAATTAATTAATTAATTAGGATAAATATAATAGAAATTGGTGTTAAAAGCTCCCCAATCTGAATTGGTTGGTTCGGCTCCGTTCCAAATTTCAGCTTTGTAGAATAAAAAGCATAGAAATTAGCGGTAAGAGCTCAGCGATTGTGGAGGTTCGGTAAATTAAAATCCTATTCTACCTGTCTTACAGAGATAGGATACATTAATTATAATAAATATAATAAATCAATTAATTAGGATAAATATAATAGAAATTTTTTTTAAAACCTCACTCAGATAATTTGAGTGATTCGGCATATGAAAATCATATTCTATCTTTCACACAGAGACTCCGTTCCAAATTTCAGCTTCGTAGGATAAATTGCATGAAAATTAGCGTTAAGAGCTCACTCAGCTGATTGTTGTGGTTCGGCAACTTAAAACCTCATACTACTTGGCTAACAGAGGTTCCGTTCCAAATTTGAGCTTCTAATTTTTCGAAAACGTTGATTTTTCATATTATTGGAGCCATTGCAAAAGCTTCATTTTTTACGAAATTCGCTAATTGGTACCTAAACCGTTGGTGCAAGGGAATGGCCCTCTGCCAAGGCGCACAGAGCTGAGTTTCAAACCATATTTTTGAACCAATAAATGTATATTAATTTCTTTCCAGGGGCGTCGGGAAGTTTCAATCAAATGTAAGGCTCTCTGGCCGCTATTTCACAATTTTTCTAAGAATAAATAGATTTTGTTATTCGAAATGCAATTAAAACCGCGCAAGCTAGTTATTCCGAAACTTTTGTCAATTGACAACAGGTAAAGAAGGGGTTAATCTAAAAGTTTAATAGAGTTGAGAGGAGTTGAGGTAAGTTTTATTTGGGTTTCAGAAAGGTGTCATCAACTTCTGTAGTAGACTTCTGAAAACCAGATAGGCGCAGTCAGATGTAAAATTCCTTCGAGCCCACGTATTAAACTATAAAATGTTGCTGAATAATGCATGCATTAAACCTACATTAGCCGCACGTTAGTGCCTTAAGATAGTTATTCAAACATTTTCTTCTTCTGCATCTTCCATAATCTAAGTGTCAGAATTGAGCCTCCCCGCCCATACCATAACCGACTCATATGCTCTAATGTAACAAAAACAACCGCAAAATCGGTTTAGGGTGGAATTTATTATGAAAATCGGTCTTTGATCGATTTACATCAATGAATTTTTTTTAAATCGCATTAGGTACAAAGTTCGGTCAATGCAAAACAGCGATTTTGATAACAATCGTCTGTGGAATTTTGCTAGAACAAAGCTTTCATGAATAAAATAACGGATGGGATCAAATGTTTCAGATTCAGAATCATTAGAAAACGGATAAAGCTTATATGTCCAATGCACCTACATATGTTGTGCGTTAAGCTCAGTAGGCTGTGTTTCCCATACTGTTGACATAGATAGATACTTAGTTGCTCTAGGGGCCATTCCAAATTTTCGCCCAAGTAAAAAACGCTGCAAATTATTTCACAAAGGTTTATTATTTTTTCAATTGAGTATGATCGTAGTTTTAGTTGGCTTGCGTACGTCATAAGGCCCGTCCAGACTCCTCGTCGTGTCCTATTTCGAGTTGCCACAACCTATACTTCTATAATTATATACGCATGTTTATATTTCTCGATTTGAGCCCCTATCTATTAAAATAGTTATTGCCTTAATACTATCATTATATAAGTACGTACGAAAAGTCGAGAGGATATGTTATTAAATATGCGTAGGAAAAGCATTGGTATTAACACAAAAATATGACCTAGAAAAAAAACATATATTCATGCCTCGAACGAACGCTGTACCCACCGCATGGTGCCGCGGTGTATTATATGGGTATAACACGTAAAACTAATAAATATCCATTCTCCTACACCCCTCTGCTACGCCCCTGGTCACCCCAGACACCACAAGGTGCCGCGGCGCCTCCTCTCACTCCACCCCCCGCTCACCCCCCTCACCACCCACCGTGACCCCCTGCCAAGCGTGCCAGGCGTGCGTGCTTGCGTAAGTCTCACTCAAACCTCGAAAAAGACACTTTTTCGCCCGTTTTTGGCCCATAGCATCTATGCGTGTAAAGCGATCGGGATGGTTAAACGTCAGGACCAACTAGACCCCAAATGGAGTCTATGTGCGAAAGAACGGGTTTTTTTAAGTCAATTCTTAGGCCTTTTATGGCCCGGACGGCGAACGGCGGACGGACATTTCAAATTTGGATTCTACGCACTTTGAAACGTAAAGTGACAAAGTTTGAGGGGAGGTTATAAAAATTTTTTCCTACACGATCACATAGGCTTATTATTGGAAATAATAAACCAAAAGTGTCACGCTTTCAACCAATAAGTAAATAATTTTCGTATACGACCAATCGCTATAGGGAGAACAAAACTTCCTGATTTCCCATCCAACGAAAATCGTTCAATACTCATTGAGAAGCTGTGAATTTATTGTTTCCATCGGTGAATATCCGCCTCCTTATCCCTCTAGAGAAGTTCTATGTCCTCTTCATTACGTACACAAACTAATTTGTATTGGTTCATCTTGGAAACCAACGATTCCAAGTTGTGCAGAAGGTGGAGAGGCAGAATGCACGGGTACAACAATGAGGAAAACCTGCATGTTTGTACTTCATTTCCAAAGATAAGTAGTTTTTATCTATGATCGTCCAAGGTGTTGGCAACAAACACGTCATCGCACCCCTCCCACTTGGGCTCGACCTATCCTAGAGTGTAAAGCATAGAAATTAGCTTTAAGAGCCACTCATCTGATCCGGACCCTGGGAATCGTTAAGTAAATATCCTAAAGAGGCTACATACGAAATTACAGCTTCCTAGAGTGTAAAGCGTAGAAATTAGCTCTAAGAGCCATTCAGCTGATCCGGACCCTGGGAATCGTCAAGTAAATGTTTCAAAGAGGCTACATACGAGATTACAGCTTCCTAGAGTATAAACTATAGAAATTAGCTTTAAGAGCCACTCCTGTGATCCGGTCCCCGGGCATCGTCAAGTAAATGTCCTAAAGAGGCTACATACGGAATTACAGCTTCCTAGAGTGTAAAGCATAGAAATTAGCTTTAAGAGCCACTCATCTGATCCGGACCCTGGGCATGGTTAAGTAAACGTCCTAAAGAGGCTACATACGAAATTACAGCTTCCTAGAGTGTAAAGCATAGAAATTAGCTTTAAGAGCCATTCATCTGATCCGGACCCTGGGCATGGTTAAGTAAATGTCTTAAAGAGGCTACATACGAAATTACAGCTTCCTAGAGTGTAAAGCATAGAAATTAGCTTTAAGAGCCATTCATCTGATCCGGACCCTGGGCATGGTCAAGTAAATGTCCTAAAGAGGCTACATACGAAATTACAGCTTCCTATAGTGTAAAGTATAGAAATTACTAATTAAAATGATTTAACCACCGCTTCACGAATCAAACCGTTCTCGCAATATTCGGATCACCTGCTATGAATCACATCATCGAAACACCAGCACAATGAAATCATCAGAAATTAAAAAGCGGTTGCAATCATGTTCACAATATCAATTATTGAAAATGATCACCTGTGTGTAAACAATTATTCATATAACCCAGGGGTGCCCAGATGGGGGGGTCACGACGCAAACTGCGTCGTTAAAATTTTGGGGGGGGGGGGGGGGGGGGGGGTTAGAAAAATGAGTATTTTTTTAATTTTTTTATGAACAAGTAATAAGATTTATACTAACAATTTGCTAGCGTCAGCTGTTTTCAATTCGAATTACTTTATTGGATAATATGTTGTAGAAACAGGTATTGTGCGCATGCGTTGTGAGCAATGTATATAGTTACTGTAGATAATTGAAATTCTACATATACTTATTGTACTTGTTTTACTGTCAATTGAAAATTAATTACTTACATTTGTAAAACAAGAAATACAACATTCTTTATCACATCAGTGTATCATTTACATTACCTATTTAATAAATATTTTAGTTGGGGGGGGGGGGGGTTTTGGGGGGGGGGGGGCTCGAGTCGTTGCGCTTGGGGGGGGGGGGGGGGGGGGGCACAACTGTATAACCATGCTCATAACTCAGCTTGTTGGCCACGCACTTCGCAGTAGTTAACATAATACGGTTGGATAAATCGAGAGCTTTCGAACGAATGGTCTGGTTTTGTGGGATGAAAAATGACGAAGTACCATTTCCCTAGCAACGACTCGGTAGTAAGCGGAAATCATCAGAATATCTGGTAACAAATTTGGTAACGGTTTTCGAGTTATGTGCCAGAGCAAAAACATAAAATGTCAATAGAAAACGCAACATTTTCTGACCAATAGGTACTGTTCATTGTGTGCGTTTTCAAATTTTTTCTTCACCGTAGAAAGTTGAAATCTAATAGAGAGATTCTCTGGGATAACTAGAGACGAATGAAATGACGTCCGGCTTGATCAGCTGAATGAGCTGAATTCTCTCCTTTCACACAAGAAAGTTTTAGTTCTATAAGGAGTCTTCCTGGAACATCAATAGACGATTGAGAAAACAGAATTCAGCCTAATCAGCTGAGTGTTCTAAGATCTGTCCTCTTCACCTTGGAAAGTGATAATTTGATACGGAAACGTAGAGACGAAAAAGATGACGAAATCCGTCCTGACTACCTGAACAAGCTAAATTCAGCTCCACATTGAATTTTCCTTCCAATAAGCCAATTTCTCCCTCCTTAACCCTTCTGAAAGGTCATAGGTTCACGCTTCGTTAAGTGTAAAAACTAAGTTGTTGTGACTCACACTGGATCGATCAACTACTCGGCATTGTTGAGTTTTCAGTAATTCACACATTCAAGTTATCGGAAAGGAGAAGTTATACAAAACTTTCAGTCCTAATTGGTAAACGTTCTTCGAAGCGTCATTTTTATTATAATACAAAAAATTAAAAAAATTGTGAACTGAACTAAACAGACATAAAGTGGATTGTGATGGGAAACGCATAGCGAAAATAAACAAAACAAACGATTTATAGCAGAATATAGTTAGCACAAAGGAACACGCATAATAATGCAGGGTAGAAAGCCGAGTGGTTTTACTGTTTTACTACAGACCAATAATGTGGCAGGATAGAGGATCAGGTTACAAACGTCTGCTCGATTCCCCATGTTTTACTGTCGGGTCGTGACGGTTCTGATTGTTGTCCCAGCGGTGTTGATTGTAAGTCCCATAAAATGGGAGCCCATAACGCCCTCGTAAAGGGCCGTAGACCTAACATCCCAAGAAACTCAGGTGAGCTGGCAAGGTCGTCACAGGCCATTTCGCGAATCACCCTTTCAGAAGTCTTATTCCCAACTTCCGCCGCCGATAGACTTTAAAAAACACCCTTAGTTAGGGTCCCGCCCGGCATCTGAAGGAGGATTCGGTCGTTTTGCGGCTCTACGCCGTCGCGTCGTCTTCTCGTTTTCTTTGAGCCGGTTCGAGTAAATATTATCATTCTTGGGATCGTCCAGGGAGCCAGGAGTGAACCCCATGAGGCACAACAAATTAATGTCTTCGCAGGAAGGAAACCAAGTGGTAGTTGAGATAGGAACGACGCCTAACTCCAGGCGGCATTCACACTGGAGACAAAATATTCAGCTCAACAATAACATAGTTGGATGTAAAGCAAATTCACACTATAGAAACTGTTGCAGTAACTAGGGACCCCGGAATTCCATAGTTGCCTATCATTACCAAAGCCATGAAGGACTTTCAGAGCGCTCTACCGGTTCCCCAGAGAAGTTGTCATAACTCTTAAGTACAAACTACGGTTTGCAATTTTTTCAGCATGGAATATTATAGCAATTTTTTCAGTCATCACCTAACTGCCCAAAAGCGTTACTTTGTGTTGCGAAAATAAACCCTTGCTTTACATAATCATTGATATATAAGCGTTATAATTATAATTAAGCATGTCCATCTTGTTTTGAATTTGAGCCATAGGCTCTAAGCAGAAAGGTCTGGGGTGTCCGGGGGACTTGCCTCCTTCCTTGACTCCTCTAAGTCCAAGATTTGGCGAATTTTCGTTAAAAAAAGAGGCAAGTGCAGTGGCTCTATAAAAAAAATTAAAATAAAATTTCCACAATTTTTTTATTGAAATCCGTTTTGAAACGATTCCTGGATTTTACACAAGTATATATATATATATATATATATATATATATATATATATATATATATATATATATATTGTGGTGAGATTCTGACTAGTCAAATATGAGAAATTTGAGGATGAGAAATGACCAAGCTAGTCTTATGTGTGGAGTTGTTTATTCTACGACATTTCGGTCCTGGATCAGGACCCTATTCATGTAGATAGTTTTACTATGCAAAACAAATTAAGAAATTGAGATACCTACATCGATAAATAATTTATAATATATATTTATTATATATATATATATAAAATTTATTATTTATAATATATAATAATTTATTTATTTATTTATAATTTTGAAAAAATCGATGTAGGTATTTCAATTTCTTAATTTGTTTTGCATAGGAAAACTATCTACATGAATAGGGTACTGCTCCAGGACCGAAACGTCGTAGAATAAACAACTCCACACATAAGACTAGCTTGGTCATTTCTCATCCTCAAATTATATATATATATATATATATATATATATATATATATATATATATATATATATATATATGTGTGCGCGTGTGTGTGTCACATTCTAAACGATAACTCTCCTTAGGATTGAGATAAAGATTCCGTTCTTGTGCCAAAAAATCAAACATTACAAAAACAAACGATGAGGTAATTGGTCAGTAATTTTTGAGCACATTGAATTGCTAGAATTTCAACAAATGTACTCTAGAAATCACTTTAAAAAGGAAAAAAAAAACGGCTGAAAACTACTCAGAACCGTTAAATATAAGGTGCTCAAACCTATCCCACTTGCGGCTGCTATTTTGAGAGCAATCGCCGCCAACGACAATTGAAATCACCAATACGTTCTAATTATTTCGGGCAAGGCGCAGAAAATTCAGGATAATTTCAGGTCAAAGCGCAACTTTTACTACACAATTTACTGCCTACTAAAAGGACAAGAGGTCTAGTGTATGCTGTATATGTAGTATATGATGTCAATTCGATGTCCACGAGGGTAGCAGAAAACAAGCAGTGAGAGACGGGAACCTCGATGTGAAAATGGAACGAAGGAGTTTAGGAGCGAAGATTTCCCCGCAAGAGCGCGACAGGCATAAGAAAACAATTCCTAACTTGATTACGCCCTGACGTCATCGGATTCGGTCCTCTCAGCACTCTATTCCCACTTGAGTCAACCTTACTGAAATATTATCATATTGGGATGATATGCAGAATCAACAAATTAATGCCTCCGTGGGTAAACCATGTGACAGTGGGTTTGGGAGATTCGAGAGGGAGACAATGTGAATCGTGGGATATTTGGTGGTTGCAAGATAAGAGAAGAGATGATAGCGAGTTTTGTAGTTTTCCAGATGAGTCGTATTAGAAAGATGGTTTTTCTAACGCAAGCAAACCAGAAGCTAACCTGTGAGTTGTGCTGTACGAATTGAGAATTGTTGTACGATTGAATGAAATGATTCAAAAGTCACACTAACGTGACTACACTACTCTAAATCTTTGGAATTAAGCCCGAGACTTAGATTGCCTAACATATAATGTATGTGCTATTTCATGCTCAAATTAACCTCTTCCATCTATTCTCCGAATTTGAGCGAGATCGAACAACGATGGCGGGAGAAAATAACGGTTGATGGGATTTACGTTTGTGCATGCGCCGAGTGAAGTATTGATTTGGGAACAACGAAACTCATGGGAGACCATCTTCACCCTAACCCGCATATACCATGAAAATTTCATAAGAACCGGTTGAATATTGTGGAAATTAATCTTGTTACAAAGATTTGCGGACGTACACACACAGATACACAGAGATAGAGAGAGAAAGACACGGAACGAAAGTTGTTCAGAATGGTCTAAAACGTAACATGCGAGTGGAAATTTTACCAATGTAAAAAAACAACAGCGGTTCAATTTCAGTGGAGACCACAACTTCTAAATCTCTCGAAAGTGAAAACAATGATTCCGCTACCTACAGGTAGACTTGGGAGCAATTTAAGAGATGGAATTTAGCATGTAGGTACCAATACTTCACTAGTAGGCACATCGCACGGACAATAGTTAATAAACCCGATTTCGCAACGTTATAATAAATTGCAATGGAACTATATCACCTGATAATTCCAATATTGGCATAATATCAGCTGATATTTACAAGGCTATTTTTATGTAATCCAGTATAACTATTTAACGAACTTTGATGGTTTGATGGAATTTAAAGCTTGATCGTCTAATTCAGAGATCTGCTAGCATCGCGTGATTTCTCCATCTTCACGCGCTTATAAATTCAAAGGTTTCTTTTTTTTCGATGTTCAAGCCCTTAGGAAAAGCAAACTATTCAACGTAAAGCGTTGCGGGTGGTTTTAATCGAGTCTTTGGGATCAAATTCATCACTGACAAGCAAAAAATTATTACTGTTACTGAAAAAGTTTTTGAGATCTCAATTTTTTGAATTTTTAGCCCTATGATGCTACCCTTTAGGGTTGACAAGAATTGTTGCCGAGCTTCTAGGACCATCTAGACCCCAAATGCGACTTTTAACGCAAGTTTCATGAATGTGGTCTATTAATTTCGGAGAAAAACCGCGGACGGCAAACGGAAGGATTTTTTTCATTCAATTTTTGGATTCTACGCATCTTGAAATGTAAACCAAAAAATTTTCAGGTGGGGGGGTCAAAAAAAAATTGTGTTTTCTTTTTGGTCGATTACAAAGGTTTGTTATTGAAAATAATAAACCAAAATTGCTTAAGGCACGAGGAGGCAACAAAATGTGTTGCACGACTTATGCTGATACATCCGAAATTGGAGCCGTTCGATGACTGGCGACAAACTCATGTCACTTATGCAGGAAGAGTGAATAATAAATATCACTAGGAGGGAATGGCTTCGAAACACAAACGTCTAGGTGACCACTGTTGGGTGAAGAAAATATTGAAGACTACCTACGGTACTTCTGTTATTATAATTCTTCAACTAACATGAATATGATGTTCCTTAGTTTCTGTGAATGTTGTAATTTAATTTGAAAATAGATTATTGTGCAAGAAGTGATACAGTGCATTTATTATTTTCTAAAATATTATAAAAATATTAATTGAGTAGCGTAAATCTGGTATGGGTGGTTTTAGGTCCAACAGGGAGAAAAACTCCAAATATCTAAAAGAAAGAATTCAATTTATTTTTTAATTTGATTTTTTGGATCCTACGCATCTTGAAGCGTAAACTAACAAACTCTGTGAGGAATAACTTTTTTCCCCTTTGGTCGATTAAGTACCTGCAATTTATTTTACCAAGATAATAACCAGTAGTAGCAGCAGGGTATATATGGGCTGGTCACGAAACTCTGTATCCCCCCTGCAGTCAGATTATGGGGTCATCTTCGTGATAGAGTAGCAACTACGTGGAATAGGAACTTTTCATCGGGACCGTCGAGTATGATGGGACGAGGGGGATATCTGGGACCTGGGTACCTTGTTCTCCTGCCTCTACAGTCTAACCCGATGAAGGGACCTTACGTAGGAACACTAACGGGTTCTCTGGCATTCCGAAGGCTTCGCCGAAGTGGGACAAACACCGGCGCTCAGGTGAAGGACTAGTGCTGGGCTCTCCGGACGGCTTCCGCCGTACAACAACCTGCTGGCCTTCCGGCCCTTTTCTCCTAACGTAGAAATATCTGTGGTAGTTCAACGTTTAAATTCTGTGCATGATCACAATCTGCAGTAGTATACCAACCAACTGCATCTTAGTCATTAATGTTTCCACGTCCTGAAGTTAATGCGCACGGACAAAATAGTACCGTCCGGGGCGCCCATTGCATTTTTCTGGGGAATAAACATGTATAAGACGTTACACGGTTCACCAAGGTCGTGGAAGGGGAGGAACCATTCAGTAAATACGTAAGCTAGATGGCAACACTGCGAAATCGGGGCACGATGGCATTACCTCAACGTCAACGGGTATTTATGAAAAGCGCCATTTTTCTTTCGGAAAAGATGTAACTCCGGGAAATTGTTCAGCCGTCTACCTAGCCATTCAGGCTTTTCCAAAATGGTAAGTACCCTTACGCCAGGCAATATTTCATATACATTGCCTATAAATTTCAAAAAAAAAAAAAATTCATTAGCAAACTTAATAGACGCAGAAATGTAGATAAACGGAATTTGACGAGGTGAGTAGGAAGTTGGAGAAGTACACTTTCGAAACTGACGAGTTTATTAATTCTTTCATGAGTAATGGTCTTTGATGATTCAAAAGATTAAACCATAATTTTCTCCCTTAAGTAGCAAAGTAAAACTGAGTGCAATGTTGGAAAGAATAGCTATTGAATGAAGCAGCTTTGACGAGATCTGCCAGTTGTCAGTTTTTTTGAGGGGGGGGGGGGGGGGGTGTAGTAACGTTTAAAAGATTTAGGTACTGGTACCGTATGAGGTCTACCTATCGGTGGTCTGGTCTCTGATGCGGTCTACCTATCTGCATGGATGTAAATGTCTAACTTTACAAATTTCTCTTCGATTTGAAGATTGTCCAGGTTGTCATCAGGAGATCAGGTCATCAATGATGTCATCTTCATGACCTCGAAGAAAGCGAGGAAAAGATCCATCGTCTGAACCGAGCGCCACCACTCTTCAATCAGTTTTCGTTCAAGTAGAGGACCTGCCTGGGACCTATAAAATTTTCAGAGTGGTTTACCGTTTTGGGCAGAAAACCGTGTGTGCTGAGGTTGCTATACGCTCGCCAGTATTCGATCTGACCTTTGTTGGCACAAGGGACCTACCCCGTATCATCAGAAAATCTGACCAAAATCTCTTCAACACTGACAATCACGTTCGCGCATGCCCAGAGCGTACCGCTGATTCAATCATGATGAAACTAACATGGTACCATCTAGGGCTAAACCCACACTATTACTGAAAATTTCATTATAACCCAATCGAAATTGTGGAAGTTATGGCTGTTGCAAGGAAATGTGGACAGACAGACAGACGGACGGACGAACAGACAGATACGAAACAAAATTCGTTCAGAAGACCATGAAACGCAAAATGCAAGTGGAAATTTTGATTTTGGAGCACTTTTTTTTTTTTTTTTTTTTTAAATTTCGAAAGTGAAAACGGAGCTTCCGCGTTGCCTTGCAGACTCGCAATATATAGGTATGGACATCAGTAAGTTGTCTTGGCTAAGGAAAAAAAATTGTACTTTGAACAAAATGGACCATATTTTATTATATATAATCTACTCTGCGGCATAAATTAATTTTTATAATGAGTGATACCTCTATGTGTTGTGTCGTATCCACTCAATCACAGGTGGTTACACGTTGAGTTACGACACCCAGTCAAAAAGTAACGATTTCGATGATCTAATTTTTAGACCTTGGTTTGCGGTCAGCTGTGTGTAACAAGAAAATCGCCTTCTACATTGAGGTTATTCGGAGGTCGAGAGAGACGAAGGTGGGAAACGCCGGAGCGACCGTGCCAGCTCACTCCCCAGCTATGAAACCCACCTGCATCGACGTCTGTCGGACCGTTAGCCGGAGGATGAGGATCGGCTGGGCGGCTCAGTGCGAGAAACGAGAAGGGAAAGCCCATGTCGGCCTGCAAACTGACCAAGTATCCTAGAAGGTAGTGCAGAAGACTCGCTTTAACCGGCCTTCGGACTAAACGGGCACCCATTTTCTTTTCTTTTTCCGTATTTTCCCCCTGACAGTATTCACGTTTTCACTTTCCACGACCTTCCCGGAAGGTAGGGGGAGAAAACAACGTCTTTCTTTCCTCACTACCGAAGGTAGGGAAGCTTTGTGTCCGTGATTGAAGTCGAAAAACTTGTTATCCTCCAATATCGAAATGTAAACTTGCTTTTTGCATTTCAGAGCTTGCCGATTAATTTTGGTTCCATGTCTGTCTGTCTATGGTAAATCCTTGTCACGCCCAAAACTATAACTATACCAAGTCTCATCCGATTCCGATGAAATTTTCAGAGATTGTACGATTTAGCTCCTAGACAGTCCCCTATAATTTTCAACACCGTGGAATCAACAGTAGTCTGTGCGCATGCACAAACGTGAATTTCTCATAACGTCGATTTCTCACCTGGTCCGATTTTGTTCAAACACGGTAGGCAAGTGGGTACATGTTCTAGGAAAATGCTCGATAAATTATATCACCATTGGTAGAGTATGATAACCACTATTCATGCATATCGTTGACACAGGTAAAACTCCGAGTGTAATGGAACGACTTTGATGATATTTCCAGAGATTGTGCGAGTTAGTTAGTAGACGGTCCCTTATAACTTTTATAGCTGTGACATAAATAGTAGTCTGTGCTCATGCGCAAAAGTTAATTTATTATAACGTGGACTTACCAATCATTTCTACTTGTACTTTTTTCGTCAACTATTCTATACGCCCATGTTACAATATGTGAGGAAACTATACTGCCCACCCAACTTGGCAGACTTTTTTTCTACGAATGACATGCCGTAGAATCAAAAATAAAAGAACTAAAATTATTCACCGTTCGTTGACTTTCTACAAATTACTTTTCCCCCACATTGTGCGGTTTTATAACGAGCAATATGAAATCAAGCGAATTCGGATAAAAAACACAAGAAACACGAGATCCCCTCTTTTGTTTCCCGATCGGAAGTTGCAAAACTACCTAGGTCCCTACTGACTAGAATATACAGGGATTCTGTCAAATCAAAATCCTATATTATGTGAACATTGCTATGATGGGGCTGATAAATAAAAATAATCCTTGAAACTATCAAACAGTCATGAGTTCCTTGCATCTACAATAATTATATCTACTATATATTATAATGCATTTTCATTATTATAGAACTATGTTCAGTACCGTGCCAAATGGGACCTAATCTATAAGTTCCAATAAATATCAATTGCCGACTAAAATAGGTGAATTCAGATAAGTTTTTAACAAATTTTGAGTTAAATCGCTTTCTTTTTGCACTAAGGGTGTATTTCAAAACTTTTATTAAACAAATTTTAATTTCTGAGCATTTTTTCGAAATTTGCGTTGATATGAATTGTTAATCAAAGAGCAACCACAAAAAACAAAAACTCACACTACAATTCAATTCAATACTATTCAATTCACAAATATTCACGAATTCAAAACATAATATGACAATTCATATTATGTCTACATAATGTGGATTGTTCAATAGAATTGTGTCTGTTGATTCTCGGAAACTACCATTTAAATATCATACCGCCAGCTGAAACGAACTGTTTTGAAAATTAAATCTCTCTGAAAATCCATTAAACTTTTAGTTTTACTTGCCTAAAAATGTCTGAAGATTCCCGAATTTCGCGAAAACTGCATTTGGTCAACGAAAACAGTTTCGTCAACATTACGATTTCGTTTCGATTTGGTAGATACATTTTAGTTGGAATTTGAAAAAACTTGACAAATACAATCGAGACAACTTTCCACTAAAGAAGGTTCATGGTTAAAATAATCGGGGGGTTGCAGTTAGATAGCCGAGCCGAGCGCACGTATTTTTCGCGAGCTCCGTATTAAGTATTAATTTAGCAGGGTTGTATTGTGAATTGAATTGAATTGAATTGCAGTGTGAGTTTTTGTTTTTTGTGGTTGCTCTTTGATTAACCTTCATAACAATTATCATACATTTTTAACGAGTAGATTTCTGGAAAAAGGTCATTTATGCGAGTTTGGTTGGTGATTTATTGTTTACCAAAGGGAAAGGACTATCCACTTGACCGAATACCGTATTCCTTAGTCAGCAGCACTCGAAGGGCCGACCAGTGTCGCGTTGAATAATTGCCACTACGAGAGTGTCGACCTCCAAGATTCATAAGGTAATTAAGTGTCTTGACGTAATCACAACCAAACTTCAAATCTGCGACTGCATTGTGAAGGAACATACAAATGTTTTGAATTCACAGATGCATGTTCTGTCGCAAGAAATTGCTAACAGCCAAGAAACTATCATACTCATTGAAAAAATGAATAAGAGAATTGACAGTATAAAAGAAAATCTAGCATTACCTGAAAAAAATAATACGAAACAGAACCGGCACACGGACAACAGAAACGATCATATTCTTCACAACGTTCTAGAAGGGAAAGAAAACATGAATATTCTCAAGAGGAAGGTGATGGACATTTTTAGAACGGAATTAAAATTGCGTTCTTGAGGATTATGAAGTTACAGGTGTAAGAAGTTTAGGGACCATCCAACATTCTAGAAGTAGACCAGTTCACATTAATTTTGCTAATAATTTCTCCAAACCTAAAGTACGCCAGAACATTTACAAGTTCGAGGGATCCCAATTCAATACATCCGAGTTCTACGACAAACGAACACGGGAATTTAGTGCCCAAGTTGTTTCAAGCAAGAAAATACGGGAAGCATGCCGTCTTGATTGGAGATGATTTACTGGTTGATCGAAAAAATCATCATTTCTCCCTTGAGAGGGAAAAACATTAAATCATGTTTAATGTTTTTCCCTCGCAAGGGAGAAATTAGATATAGTTTTTTAAGGTCAAGAAAAAAGAAAAGATTCTAATTAACCAAAACAATTTATTATATTTATATACATTTTTATTTTACCATTAGATATTTCCGATGGGACTCATACCAAAGTACGCTTGCATACGAGTCTGCAACACGTTGGGACATTTTATGTCTTTAGTTGCAGACTCGTATGCAAGCTCTAAGAGCCACTCAGCTGATCCGGACCCTGGGCATCGTCAAGTAAATGTCCTAAAGAGGCTACATACGAAATTACAGCTCCCTAGAGTGTAAAGCATAGAAATTAGCTCTAAGAGCCACTCATCTGATCCGGACCCTGGGCATCGTCAATTAAATGTCCTAAAGAGGCTACATACGAAATTACAGCTTCCTAGAGCGTAAAGCATAAAAAATAGCTTTAAGAGCCACTCATCTGATCCAGACCCTGGGCATCGTCAAGTAAATGTCCTAAAGAGGCTACATACGAAATTACAGCTTCCTAGAGTGTAAAGTATAGAAATTACCTATTAAAATGGTTTAACCACCGCTTCACAAATCAAACCGTTCTCGCAATATTCGGATCACCTGCTATGAATCAAATCATCGAAACACCAGCTCAATGAAATCATCAGAAATTAACAAGCGGTTGCAATCATGTTCACAATATCAATTATTGAGAATGATCACCTGAGTGTACACAATTATTCAAATAACCATGCTCATAACTCAGCTTGTTGGCCACGCACTTCGCAGTAGTTAACATAATATGGTTGGATAAATCGAGAGCTTTCGAACGAATGGTCAACGAATTTTGTGGGATGAAAAACGACAAAGTACCATTTCCCTAGCAACGACTCGGTTGTAAGCGGAAATCATCAGAAAAAAAAACGTTGCAGATTTGCGTGTCGTGTCGGAATTCACAGAACGACCCCCAGCCCTAAAACATTAAACATGTTAAAAAACTTTTCATTCACTGTGGACGAATTACGTTGGAGGATTCTACATCTACTGGGTCAGAATCAAAGTGGAGATTAATCTTAATACTCCTCCTCCGTCCCCTCCCAACATTTACAGAAAACAGGTCAAGAAGATGATGAAAATCTACAAGAGATAGAAATACATCAACACCGCTTTGGAAATTTTGGCAATGACTAGGGATTATTATTGAAATTTGGCAGTGGAGAGTAGGCATTATTGATTGTGATCTATGTTAACTATGCAGTGCTGATTTATTATACGTAAATTATGTAGACCTATATAGGTAATTATTTGATACATCATACGTAAAAGTCTAACATTGTTTGTTGAGGCAGAAATGAAGGCAAGATATCATGTGCTATTTTTAATATGTATTTAAGGAACTCCTTGTAATACCTACGGGTTATACTATAAAACTGAGTTGGTTAAAAAATTCATAAAGCCGGTCATTTTACACTCTGACAATAAAAACCGGACATTTAGCATCCAGAGCAATTTTCGCCCGGACGCCTTGATAAAAAGTCGGACTGTCCGGGCCAAAACCCGACAACTGGCAACCCTGTATGTATATGAAGTACACTCCTATCATTTCTGTACACTGCTTTTATATTTCTATATAATTTCAGTAGAAACACCAGAAAAGCAAGACTGCTACTACGTGCTTGTATTTTTCACTATTCCAAGATGTGCAGCTGCATGATAAAGAGAATGTATTCTTGAAATCTTGCGAAATCTTTACGTTTACAGAAAGACAGTGTTCATTAATTGATGAACTGAAACGTTATCAATAGGTTTTAACTGTATCAACGCGTTGTAAATTGAGAGTTTTTATTCTTCCCGTACGATTTTCCCACGTTGACGCGTAGAGCAACGTAAAGAACAAGCAACTATTTTCGTATTTCTACACGTATGTACGCGACTAAAGCTGAAATCAGACTACGCTGACATGACGTGGGATGACGCATGATCAGGCAGCGACAGACCACGTCAGAGATGGGCACACAGGTTCGCACTTTGCTGACGTGACGTGAGGGTGGGGGACGTGATGCTGGGATATCGTGCTCAAAGGAGGGTGGAAGGTGTGTTCAGCTGATGTGTAATCTTCGACAATGCAAGAACTTCTCGACTTGCTTGACGAGGAAAAGGAAGAAATTGCTGGGATGGCAATCGCCTGTGCTGCAGCAGCAGCATCAAGGATATGGGTGCATCCCATCAAGAGCACGCGGGGCCTGTACGGCGAATTTTCAACTTTGATGCCCGAATCGGTGGAGGACGAAGAGCGTTTCGGCATGTATTTCCGCATGCCGAAAAATGAGTTCTATCATTTGTTGAAATTAGTTGGTCCGAAAATTGAGAAACGCTCGACTCAACTAGGATAGAGCATACCAGTGGAGATCAGACTGGCAGTTTGCTTGAGGTGAGTACAAACTGATAACTTACCTAATTACGAGTATCCAGCAATTTGAAAGAAAGAGGGGAAAACATTAGCAAAGAACATGAATTCCTTTTTTGGTTATTTATGAAATATAAAATCTGAAATGTTCAACTGAAAAACACATTTAATGACCCGATTAATTTAACGACCTGACGCCGGCTGATGTCTTCACACGACTGACGAAAATCCAAATTTTTTGACTTTGACCTGACGCGTAGATGGCGTGTTAAGGCGTAGGATACGCTAGACGGCATCATCCCACGCATTACCACGTCACGTCAGAGCAATCTGTTGGTGATCGTTCGAATCCTTTGTTTACATTTTGTCTTCACATGTGGTCCCCCGTCATACTACGTCATCCCGCGTCATCCCACGTCACGTCAGCGTAGTCTGTTTTCAGCTTAACGCTATCGTCACGCTAAAGTCTCTCTAGTATTTTAAAGTCAATGATTCTCTCGAATTCGAGATCGAGTTGAAGAAGTTTGAAATCATTTTCACTGCTTTATCAGCTATCTTCACAGGCATCGAATAACAAGTTTCGACCTAAAAAAGGCCAACGCATATTTCGTTGAAAACAACGGTTCTCGTCTGATCACCGAAGTTAAGCAACATCGGGCTAGGTTAGAACTTGGATGGGTGACCGTCCGGGAGCGCCGCGATAACGGCATCTTTTTTATTTTTTGTCCAACTATTCAATTTTTCATCTACCTACATCGAGTTTACTTAATCGGGCCTCGTGGAATAGTTCGTTTTGAGTGCCTTACCTGCTTTATCAGATCGTAATGTCCATGATCTGAGATGGTACCTAGCACGAATTCTGCTACCAACCTACTCAATTTGTTATTGAACTGACAACAGCGTTTATAGCTTTTGTATACAAACTTATTATTTAAACACAAACCTGCTTGTTGTCTGAATCTTTATGTTGGTAGATACAACTTTGTAGTACGAAATGTACTTGCGAATGCTTACGAAGAATAGGTATCTACTTTAAAATCCGAAAAGTATCAACGACTGCATTTACTCCCAAGTAGGTTAACAGGATATCTGGCTGTCGGACGAAGTAGGTACTTTGTTAACACAACGGAATTTGATTTAATAACACAATTATATTTATCACAGGTTTTTACTTTTTTCGACTTGGTAGGTAATTGTGGAAGGGAAACTTTATTAGACGACAGTCAGAGGGAGAACGAATACCTAACCTATTCTTAAAACTGTGAACACCTTTGCGTCAAGTTATGACGACTACACGTAGGACGGGATTCAACGAAAGCATTTTTCCCGCCTACGTGTAGGTAGGCCTTTTTCCCGTACACGCGTAAATTCGCGCATGCGCAGTTGGTATTTCAGTATTTTTGCGAACACGGGTAGAAAATTAAGGGAATATCAAAACACTTTCTAATAATGAATACTTTATACGAATTGTACCCATATTATGACAAATATATTTATCTATCATAAAGCTGTTTTGAAAGGAGGCAGCCCCAAAGCGGCCCAATTCATCAAATCCGAAAACGACCATTTCGTTCCCACGTCCCCCATCGGAGGAAATATAGGGGCGATAGGAGGGGCGAAAATTTCGACGAGCTGTGCTGAGCGGCGATAACTGTCCCCCGTTGTCATTTCGAGCGATTCGGGAAATTGGATTCCCAGCCCGCGAGGTCCGAGGGGGTAACGTTTCTCCCTGACGCGCAGGCGATCGGTTGTGGCCGTCACCTTCAACTTCTCCACGTAGATGTTGAGATTATGTCACCTAACGGGTTCGCTGGAGTTACGTGAGGGTCAGGGATGGACCGAGAGGGCCACCGCCCGAATCGGGAGGGCTCAGCGGTGGAGCCGTCTCTCTATTTCTACGTCCTGACTTTCCGATCATGTGAATGTTTACTTGAGGACCTCAAACTCAATTTGGATAGGGTGTATGACAATTCTAAACAAGGCTGTGTGATGCGATGATGAATGATATGAACGATTATGCATAATTCTAATACTTTGGAACCACCCATGAATATAACGGTCCATTGTGTGTGCAGATACTCCAGAAATGTGATATTTACCATTCCTGGCGTAACATCACGTGGTTTAGTATACTTGGACACATGCCGGTAACATAATGGCTTCGTATTCAAATGAAATTGTGTTGCGCTAGGTGCACAGGCCCACAGAACGATAAATTACAGTAATCTTGGATGTAGCTTTGTGTTATAGGTGTTTGTGTGAGTGTTTTGGGTCTCCGTTGCTGTTGCATTAGTCCGTTTATGCACAGGTTTGCGACGTCGTTTAAAAGAGCTGATTCCCGAGCTTTCAGGCGTAATACATATCGATCCGAAAGTATCAATCTCCTCAAGCGCAACGGAAACTCACCAGACTCTGCAACAGAACATCGACAGGAGTTGATAGTAGCATCCCCTGGCTCGTTCATAGGCACTTGAATTGCTATCTTGAAATTTGGATCAAATATGATTCACAAGCCTGTCTGGAAAATATACAGCCGAAATCGATTATCGCACGGACGTAGCCTCGTAAAACATTAACGCTACAGATGGATCTGCTCCCCACTTGCTGTGAACTACCATTTTTAGAACATTGAGGTAGTTTTCTCCTTCATTGAGAACGCGCTCAATATGATGTTTCCAGGTTAACGTTTATTCAACCACAAACCTAAGAATTTTACTTTATTCCGCACAGGGAATTGACAATCTCTCAAGATTATAGAATCGCCCATACTGAGATCTTGAAAATTTCATCGGGGAAGTTAGAATTTTATAGGGAGACTCTCTGGGACATTAGAAGACGATTGAAATGATGCGCACTTTCCTAATCAACTGAGTGACCTACATTCTCTACTGTTTTCCCAAGGAACATGTTCCATGTTCCGTCAAGATTTAGTGGTTAGGACTACATTTGTATTCTCTCATGCTTGGGTTTACTACACCTTCCTGGATCAATTCTAATAGGCGGTCCCTCTTATATACGGAGCCTAACCCATATGGCCTATGCCCTAAAAACATAAACACTTTAGCTAATCTTCGACGCTACCACCGTCACATAGTCCTACTTAATAACTGTATCTTGCATTCCATTATTGGCACACCTATTCATTCCCAGCCGAGTTTGACGGTTCGGTAGAGGAGGATGGTAACGAAGGGAAAACATCAGCCAAATAAAAGTAAAAGAAAATACTTTCTCCTCATTGACGGCGGTTATGGTGTGGCGAGCAGGTCCGCCGTGCTGGTGAAGGCGGTTGTGTTGTTGAAGGGGAATCTTGTGTTTGTGTTGGGGGCGTCACGGAGGCCAAGCACCTGTGGCGAATGAAGCTAACCGTCCACAGCATCCTCAACCTTCACTTTCAGAATCGTAATTAGGTAACCGCCTCGAAATACCAATTACCTTTCTGTCGCGAACAATTAGGCCTGAACATTCCGTATTGTAATTTGGGTATTAACTGGAAATATGATTAGAACAGAGACGGGAAGATTGAATATTGAGCACAAATTCTTGATCGCTGCTCAGGGTGGTGGGAGAAGATCCTGAGCATGAGACACGGGAGATATCTCCAAATTTTCTAAAAACAGTTGGTGATAACGACTGCAAACGAACACAGTAAGGAAAATACAACTGGGCCGAGCAGCTTAACAAAATACTTATCGGAATAGGTTGGCAAGAAATTTGAGAAAATCAAAACCCGTACGAAATATAAGAAAAACATTCAGCTATTATTCAAATTTATGTTAAGAGGTCAAAATACAAAGATTACAAACGTATTCTTCTTATAGTGACTATTATAAACATTTGACTATGAACATATCTACACTCCTTAGTGTCCAGAACGCCCTCTAAGACGCCTCAAACGGAAACACCACCGAGACTTAATGACCGAGAGCAAGTGAATCATCCACGATATTGTTAACCTCTGTTATAAAACTGTTACCTCTGTTATGAAACTTACCTCTGTTACACTGTTAATTTATTCAAAACTTGTCGATACCAACTAGATATATACTTCAGGAGAAAGCCGATGGGCTTCACCTCCAAATCAAGTTTCATGATATATGTATATATACCATCAGGATTTCAAGATATATGTATACCAATTTAAGTGGAACCCAACTTTTAATGCATTTATCTTATGCAATAAAGTTAGTATTTTTTTTTTTTTTTTTTTTTTTTAACTACTTAGTGTACTTAGTACACTACTTAGAACTTGATACCTACCTATTATACAAAAAAGAATGCTGGCCCAATTAAGAATGAGCAATAAAACACGGTTATCTTTAAATGTAAGCAAAGAACTCTGTGTCATTTGGCAACCCGTATTACCGGGCAGCTCGCCTATTTGTATTTTTGCAAATAAAGGATGTTTCTCTCTATACAAGGCGATCAAAATGTCCCCTGTATTTTATGCAACATGAGAGCGCAAGAGAATGTACGCCATGTGTTGTGTAAGTGTCCTCAATTAGCGGTGTATAGAGTAGAATATCTAGGAAATAGAAGGCTATCAGAAGAGCATTTGCTTAATGTAGTTTTAAAAGGAGGAAGTAAAGAAGAACTCCTCATGGTTTCCCAGTATATTAGAGCATATATTAGAATTAGAAAGTTTATTCACCAATTACTGACAGATGTTGATTTAGTGTAAAATAATGTTAATGACGTGACGACTTGTAAATTAACGACTAACGACTTGTAAATTACGACTTGTAGGATCTGAAACAATAAAGTATGATTTGACTTCAATCCTATATATTAACAGAAATTACGAAATCTAACGTCAGTTAGTATGGCCGTTCTATCCGGCCGATTTCCTTCATTTTTTAATGCACAGATTTGTATTTATGCATAGATTTGTCATAAAGCATTGAAAATCAGCTTGTCCATATTGTATAGCTTTGTCCTTTGATATATCAGGTCCTAATTGAGATACAATGTTCGTTTTGATCTAACAACACTCAGTTAACCATGCCCTTTCATTTGAGATATCATATGACTGAATTGATTGTTTGAGAGGATTTATGCGCGGAAAACCAATTTGTTTGGCTCCCGAAATTTTATTATGGTTGCTTGTTTTATTACGGTTGGATTAAGGCTTGTTTTCCTAGCGACAGGTTTTTTGAGCAGCAGGAACCGAATTTGCTTGAAAAACGTCGGCAGGAGCGTGAAGTATATTACGCTGAGTAAAACTGTTTTCCTAGCGGCGTGTTTTATCTGTTCAGTTGGCGTTGAATTGTGTTGAAGGTAGATCGTGTTTGTGTGTGTGAAAACATTCACCTACTGCTGAAATGGAGACCATGATGAGAAAGAGAAATGTAATGGCTGCATTGATAATTAAAGAAATGATAGATAGTGACGAAGAAGGAGAGTTCATATTGACAAAATATGCCAAAGTAAGGAAACGTGCGAGTGATGTATTCTCAAATCGCAGAAATTAAGGAATGTTCAGCGTTTTAATCAAAAATCATTTGCTTGACTATGAAGAGAAATTCCAAAGATACTTCAGACTGACCAGAGAAAGGTTTGGAGTGTCCCAAGAAGGTGTCCCGCTTTGGGACATCTTGAAAACCTCGGAAATCGAAAATTGGAGCAACACAAACACCGGCAACACGCAGTTCGAAGCCTTTCTTGGCGCGTCTTCAGTTTTGACGACTTCGATCACCTGAGTGAGCTAAATTCTCTCCTGTTCACCCTAGGAAGTTGAAATTTGATAGGGTGACGGAGGCCTACGCGTAGGCCGGGATTCCAACATATGCATTTTCCCCGAGTACATAAGTAGGCCTTCTTTCCGTATATATGCATAGTTCTACACGTTGACGCAGAAACTCGCGCATGCGCAGTTGGTATTTCAGAACAACTCTCAAATTGATATTTACGTTTAGTGTTTTTGCTCTTTCTTGCACAACTAGATCACATATATATTCTTTCCATTTAGATAGGTACTCCATCAATAACGATGTCATTGTGCACACTGATATGCTCCGATTGATCCACATTGCACTGAGAAGTTCCAACAGTGGCTTTAAATTCCTTACTTCTCGCCTTCAGCTCTTCCATACTGCTTTTAATATAGCTGAATAACGTGACGAAACCATCGAAACTTTCGCTGATGAACTGCACAAAAGCCATCATTTCTGAAACATCTTTTCACAATTGCTGTACACAAACATAAGTACATACATACAATAATTGCTCCATCAGAAGTTCAAAATTAATCTCACCCGGTCCATATTTTCCCTTTAAGAACTTCAGTTGGGGATATGAAGAGACAGGTGGTGACCGCAAGATAAGATTTCAAGTCGACGGTCCACCCGTAACGATCTTGCGGTCACCGTAACGAAAGTCACCGCGGTTTTCGGTAGGTGCGGGCAGTTTTCCGTGTTGGTTATTTCGACCTCAACGTTTGCCGTTTTCCATCCCCGAGTTTCTTTCGACGAAAAAAGAAGAGAAAATGCGTGTGATGAGAGTCAGGTACTGCACACAATTTCTCTCTGATAGTAATAACAGCAGGTCGTGGGACGTGGATACTATCACATGTACGATTTTCCAACCTTGTATACTTAAACTTCGAAACTTTCGGATAGAAAAAGTAGATAGAATAAAAGCACCAATTGTTGACACTTATCCAAATGTTGACAATTAAATTTCAAATCCAAAAAAATAAGAAAATGAGACACTGTAGATTATCAAAATTGGCGTCATTCGGCGGATACCAAAGTAATTGTTGAGGTTGACCGATTCCACTGATTATAATGAACGTAACAAACCGTCTGGCTGATGTGATATTGATGACAACCGTAACCTATCACTCTAGTGACATTGTCACAGCTCTACAGCTTAGTGTAGTGAGCCCACAAATTTGGATGTTTTGGGTCAAGTAGATTAGTAAAAATTACGATTTAAATTCTGATGATCTATTGAAATACATAAAGAAGAAGGCGTAAGCATAAAAATCCTAAATTTCAACAGAAAAATATGGTTTTGTTCAGTGTCAACAATAGGTTCGTGTTTGTGTCCTAATGTCACCTGTGTCAATATTAGGAGACACTTTCAAATTCATTGTAAAGTTGATATTTGTGTTTAAATAAGCTAGGTGAATATAGAGATACTTGAATTTTTCCATTCCATTTAGTGAACCTAAAGTTGACATAGCCTGTTACAAATGCTGACATTCGGTTCCTGAAGTTGACATACTTTGTTGACCCTAAAGGGACAATATGAATGAGAAAAAAGACGTACCGAATTGCCAAAAAGAAGAAATTAAGAGGAAAAAAGAAGTCGTGGCCGATCAAAAAAATTTAAGGAGAGTTTTTCTCATCAGAATCTTCAACTGAATCAGAGGAATGGGACCCTAATTTCAGTGACATTGGTCAAGAACGAGGCAGAGTCGAGCAGGTTACCTACCACAGTTGAAGGGAGCGAAAAGGGTAAAAAAAATTATCTAATACAGATGAGCCAATGGAGGAATCGCCGAAAGAAATTAATATGAATGGACCGATAGAGTCCAGGGACCAGCGATCAACCAGAACCTTTAAACAGTTTCCCACCTGGCATAACTAAATCCACATCGCTGTATTGCTGAGAAATTAGATAAAAGAAATATTTACCATGAGTGTCAACAGTAGAAACTGAAAATGTCATCATTTGGAATTTCTGAAGGCATTTTTGTTGATATATGGTTCAAAAAAACTGAATTTGGAAAAAGTGCACCGTGAAACCTAATATACAAAATTATTTGGAGGAATCAAATACATGCAAACTGTTCACAACGAACACACAATTCAAAATACCTCCTTGGAAATTCAATTTTTTTGAACCCCTGGGTAAAACACGGAATCAACCCCTATACTGTCAACAATTGGTCCATTTACCCAACTTGCTTATTTACTTATGATTATTTGAAAAATAATAACGATAACAAATCGAACTTAAAACTAACAAACAACAAAGAAAATTTGAAAAAATACAAAATTAGTTCAAAGCACTAAATCTTGAAAGGACATGGAACATGTTCCTTGGGAGAACAGGAGAGAATTTAGGTCACTTAGCTAATTAGCAAAGAGCCCACCATTTCAATCGTCTCTTGATATCCCACAGAGTCTCCCTATCAAGTTCCAACTTCCAAGTTTCTTTCCAGTCTAATAGTGGTTGCAATCATGTTTACAAAAGTAACTGAAAAGGATCCCCTGTATGCGAACAATTATAAGATGAGAAAACCACGCTCATATCTCAGATTGTTGGCCACGCACTGCGCAGTGGTTAACATAATACGGTTAGATAAATCCAGAGCTTTCCAACGACTGTCGAACGATTTTTGTACGATGTTAAATGCCTAAAATACAGAATCGAAGCAACGATTTGGTTGTAAGCTCTAATAATCAGAAAATAGGAGTGTAACGAACTAAATGGCGCGTAACGGTAATTTCGTCTCATTTTGGTCGGGTAATAGTGGCAAACACATGTTCCATGTTAAAACTAATTTCATAAAATATGTACCTCAGCTCAGACCGCTCAAAAGAAAATTACAGTCAGATCCTCCAACAATGCTGTTCTTATCATATGTAAAATACATGCAATGTACTCACATATTCACTGCAACAGCATAAATACAAAAGTAGCACTTACCTGAAACAGAAGGAGGGACTAGGTGAATTACACTGGTATTACAGCTTATTTCAATTCAGTTAGAAAGATTCTTAACATCCTCAAATAATAGCGTTAAATGTGGTATTAAGTTTTTGTAATATCCTCATCTTATATTTTTAAGGAGGTGCCAACAATATTTAAATAAAAATCACGAACATCCTAAAGACATGAAACGTATCAAATCTATCAATTTAATTTGAAAGATTAAATTCATTTGATTTATAATGAAGTTTGTGATTCAGATGAAAATACTGATTGTATTTCATGCCTACGAAATTCTCGGTGCACCCCATAAGAGAGAGCGCTCGTGCAGATGCCCTTGCAAGGGGGAGTCATTGGTGATAACAAATTTTTACCGACTTTTTAATCGTTCCAAATGTATTCTGGTAAAGAAATTTCTCCCGCTTCACACTGTATCGATAACATCTGCATTGCGCAGTTTTTTCGTTGCTGATTCTGTAGCAGAGAAATTTGTCCCGGAGCTCACTCATATAATTAAATAGAAACTACAATAAATTATATCAAATTAGGTGATTATTTTTTGATAGTCTCCCCTCCACATGTTATTAACTACCCACAGGTAACTACCATGGTCCACGACAACGTTTGCTCGTCTCGAGGTCCTGCAAAAATTCAAATCACGGGCCACCCTAAAGCGGCGCTGCGAATAAATCGATTATTTACTTTTTTTTGGTTTTTTGATTATATAGATTGAATGAAAACATCAATTAATTGATTAACATTCAAAAATAAAAAAATTTCAATTTATGTAAAAAATTTGAAACACAATTACCAACATACTAATGTGTTATGCACGAGTACTTCATCATTTAAGTAGGTACAAATCCAGAATCGACAAAGCAGCCTCCTGCCAGAAAACAACACTTTTTTTTTTTTTTTTTTTTTTTTTTTTTTTTTTTTTTAATAAAAATTTAAAGGATTTCAATTTCAGAAACAAAAAAAGTAAAAATCCAAAGAGTGATTTTAAGTGGCTAAGTATCATTTAGATTGTTTTTTTTTCCCCTTCTTTTTTCTTTTTCCCTTAAAATTTATATTTAACCATTTCTTTTCACTCAAAGTGCTCAAATTTCAAAACACATATAATACGATAATTTACAATTCGCTCATATGATCATGCTGCGAAACTGGAACTATTATTCCAGAAAAAAAATTAAATTAAATTAAAATTAAAAAATTTCCTGAAAAAGCTGCAGATGTCATAATTGGTTGGTTTTAGCTGAACTTCCCGAACTGAATGGGCCAGAGCCAGACGGGACTCCTGAATTTATAACGAGACTTGGGGCCACACACAAGGTAGTCCGTGTTTTGATGTTGCACCTATTGTCGGCGGGGTTAGCGGCTCCTCTGGCTACGGGGGTGCGTGGCTCGGAGCCCTTAATTGGCCTCTCGCCTCTCTCCCGGACACCTCTGCCCCGGGGCGGCCTCAATTCTGCCCCGTATCCCGCTTAATTCTACCCATCGCCAGCACAATTCTACCCCTTCGCTGCCTCAATTCTACATCCACCCCTCGAGGGTCGCACAACCGACGCGCCCCCTTCCCCTCCTCGCCAGGAGACCTAACTAATGGATTTTAGAGAGCAAGCTGTAGGTGGGGGAGGTGGGGAAGATTTCGGTAATTCTCCCCACCCCCCTCCCTCATCGCAGGCATCGCAGCACCTCATCAGCATAAAGCCGAACAGTTTTTGCCCCCCACCACACCTCTCCATCAAACCCCCACACTTCTCCCATCATTCCCCTACTCCTCTCCCAGCATTCCCCCACTCCTCTCCCATCATTCCCCAACACTTTTTTTTTTTTTAATCTCTTTATTAACCCGTACGCCGGACTATCTTTTTTTCAACGCTTAACTTTGACCCTCTCGATATTTGAAATAAATATCTACGTGATTGTTCCACTTTTGAGGTAAAATCGATTTTCGTTTTGCTCTAGCTACAGAGGACATGTCTGCATTCTATTTTATTATTTTTTTTAATGGTTGCTTATTAGTTCATAGGTACTTCTAAGGATTAGGTAACGAGTCAAGGTTTCAATTGCCCCCCCCCCCCCCCACCACACCTCTCCATCAAACCCCCACACTTCTCCCATCATTCCCCTACTCCTCTCCCAGCATTCCCCCACTCCTCTCCCATCATTCCCCAACACTTTTTTTTTTTTTAATCTCTTTATTAACCCGTACGCCGGACTATCTTTTTTTCAACGCTTAACCTGACCATCGGTCTCATAGACCTATATGTTATGAAATCGCCAATTTTTTCCTTTGTTCGCATGTTAGCTTCATTAATGTACCATGTTCTTTTCATCTCTCATTAATATTTAGGCCTCATTAATATTTAAGGATGTTAGGTTACCATTTTAAACTACATTTTCTCATAAATTCCTCTCCTTCAATCCATAAAACGTACTTTTGTAGTAGATAACTTTTACTTGTTTAACAACTCAGACTTGGAATTTTCGGTCAGTCACAATTTACTAAGCCTAGTGTAAACACACATTATGAGTACGTGAATAATCACTCAGCATTCTCAAAGGAAGTAGGTAGGTGCTCTTTGTAAAAAAGATAAAATAACAGTTGGTACCTACTTGTGCAACTCGCGATGAATCATTTTGAATTTAGAACCATAAAAAACATTCGTAAAACGTACTTAGTAGGTAGATAACTAGGAAAACCACACTAATCAGTCGACATTCATAAAAGTCTTTACGATTCAGAAATTAAATACTAATAGTCAACATAAGGTAGGTATATATATATGTATATAAAAATATTCACAAAAAACACTCGTATAGAGCGAATTTAGTCAACATGATATAAAAAATATTTATGAAAAAGAAGGTAAGTAACTAGTAAAATCACATAATAATCTCAGTCGACATTCATTAAACTCTAATGAATGAAATACAATTACAAGTTTACTGTATGCTGCTTAAGCTCAAAGCTTGTCTGCAGCGACCACACACAAAATACAATTTTTCTGAATGTCTCATCAACCGAGATATCTTAAAAAGCAAAATCATACAACACTTCTTTTACTATATCTGTGCATATGTAGGTGGGCCTTTTATGATTTATGTATTTTATTACTAAATTCTCAGACAAATACCTAGCATACGACTTAGAATAATATGTCTGGTAAATATATATAACCTTCGAAGGACCACTGGGAAAATTATGTACCCAGAATAGATGAAATGGAAGTGCAATGAAGAAAACAAATGTGAAAACATAAAACGCTATAATATATATCAACACGTAATGCGCAATAAATTGATGTTAGTGAGTGTAACAACTAACATGCAGTGGCCAATGTGTCTAATAATAATCTACGGATGTAGGTACCTATATAAGCATGTATAGATTCACTCAAATACATGAAATGTGAATGAAATATGACAAAATGTTTATGAACTGCTGAAGTGTAGACGATCCCAAAATGTTGCAATAAAATGAAGATACGTGTACGTGGCGGACGGTAGAAGTGGGGGTGCTGAATCCCTTGATTCCCAGGTAGGGTAATGAGTTGAATGTGAAGTAGGTAAGTTGCGGTAATGAGATATATCCCCACAGAGTAATGATTATATAAGTAGTTAAGTACCTTCCCTTGATGGCGAGGAAGGGCTATAACTGGATTGATCTTACCACTTTTCGTTGGTTCAACAAGTGAGATCACGTGGAACGGCAGCAAGCGATATTTCCAACTGGATTGATGAATCCCAGGGAAAATCGTCTCTTCCTTTTAGTGCTCTCGTCGCAGACGCGTGTAGTTGAAAGATAGGTTTGAACAACTAGGAAAACTGAGAGGCCGGCCGGCATTTAAATTTGAATTTAACGATCGTTTTAAAAGATAGGTAGGTTTGGGACGGAAAATTCATGTAGTAATGGCGAAGGCAGCTCCACTCTCCGCTCAGCTGTTGCATTATGATGAAGAAGGCATAACTTTTTCCTTTTGATCGACGAACTTGATACTAATATATATAAATTGTTTACAAGAATATTATGATATAATATATGACAATAAAAATGCTAGCATTACAAACAAAAGCTACAACTGCTCAAGGGGTAGAAAAATATTAGTGTGCTTATGTTGGTTGCCATGATTATTGATAAGGCGTTCAAGTTTGAAGTTTGTTTACAACGATTTATCACAACGAAAGTGGTTGATCGATTTTCCATTGATTAAGTTGAAAATATTAGAGAACTATTGAAAAGTGATGTGGAAAACTAATAAACTCGATATGGTTTGTGTGGTGAGTGGTATAGGATGATGGTGTGGATGGATCAGAAAGGAAGGCTATTTTCGAAGTTGCGAATTCAGGTATGCATTCTTATACAATATCTAATAACAACTAATGGAATTAAATTAAAAACAAAATCAAAGCTAAAATTAAAATTAAATTAACCGCCAATAGAAAGAAAAAGAGAGAAAAAACAACAATGCAGTCTGCTGATGAATAAAATTACTCATGCTAACCACAACTCGTTAGAAATCAAAAGGTTCGGGGACATTATTACATTTTTTAACGTTTAACATCCAGTCATTCTTTCTAATTTTTTTTTGCAATTTATTTTTCAATTTAAATCAAATTTTCTCATATTTTTTAAAACTTATCGATTAAAATACGTTTTTATGTTTAAAATGTCGTTTTTATACAAATCAATTCATTGAATCTATTTCCATCACGAGGCAAAGGAAATCCGTCTTATCTATCAAAAACAATTTGTGAGGAGTTGATCAACATTATGGGATTGAAAGTTAGATCTTACTTGTACACGAGATTTTAGCCGCGCGTTATTTTGGACTTTCAGTCGATTCAACTCCAGATATCGCTCACGTTGATCAACTCAGTGTTGTTGTCCGATACGTTGCTAAAAATGGAAAGCCTGTCGAAAGGTTCTTAACTTTTTTAAACTATGACAGTCATAGAGGTGTTGAACTAGCTGACGAAGTTTTGCATTTTCTACGCGACGTTTGTGATTTAGATTTCAAATACTGCAGAGGTCAATCTTATGATAACGCCCCGAATATGGCCGGTATTTTCTCAGGTATGCAAGCGATCCATTTCCGGGCAACAAGCAAAACATTGCAGTCACCTCAAACCGATTTGAAAACATGCGCGTTGATGCTCTCGTCGCTAGAAATTTTGTTAGATGAATCGAGAGAAAAATTCGAGGAATTGAAAACAGAGCTAGATCGATTTTGCCAGAGACAGATTATGCGAATGTTTCATCGCGAGTTAGACGAAGAAAAAGACAACCAAACGATGGCGATGCTGCAGAAGTTGTTTTGAGTCCGCGAGATCATTTTTGCGTCAACGGTTTCTTGTAATTATCGATACGCTCAAAAGCGAGATCAACCGTTGGAGCCAAGTTTACTTGGAGGTTTCAGAGAGATTTTCATTTTTGGCTGATTTTAGTTTGACAGAAAATGACTACCGCGAAAAAATTGCAGATTTGGTTTACTTTTACCCGGACGATTTGGAAGATTTTTATCCTGAACTGAGACAGTTTCACACTTTTATCAAATCGAAATTTCCATCCAAGACTCAGTTTACTCACTCTGACCTCTACGAAAGTTTGATTGAAGACAATCTTGCATCAGTTTTTTCAAATGTAGAAATTGCTCTTCGTATTTTTTTAACTCTTATGATTACAAATTGTTCAACAGAGCGCTCTTTTTCTAAATTGAAACGCATTAAAAACGAGCAAAGAAGTGTTATGGGTCAAGAAAGATTAGACATGCTAAGTCTGATGTCCATTGAGTCAGATATTCTTCGGCAAATTGATTTTGAAGACATCATCAACAAGTTTAGTGATCGAAAATGTAGAAAAAAGACTTTTTGAAGATAAACGTCGTGGTTACCTTCATAAAAGATCTCCAAAGATTACTTTATAAGTTACTATATTGTTAATTATTTATAAACAAACAATAAATCATATTTAACAAAAAAAAGTTATTTTTTTTGTTATATTGTGTTTGGATCCTTTATATAACATAAATGAGTTGTTGAAAGTCTATAAATATTTAAATAATGATCAATTTTGTCAATTAATAAAAAAGGGGACCCCAAAAATTTGAACGGCCTAGGGCCTTCGAAAGGCTTAATCCAGCACTGGACTCGCAGATTCTGTTTAAGTACCTTGAAGGTTTTAATTGTACCATCTTTAAAGGCGTCAAGAAGATCGTTCAACAGTTTTGGGCATCTGTCACCATACATATTATTAGTTCTCTCCACCTGGTTCAGATTTCGCCTAACTGGATATTTATTGTACTTGACGTGTTTGTACTTATCTGAAAAGAAGTGATCCACTATAGTTACATAATCAAATGATTTTGTTACTGTGAGACAATTTAAAATTTCAAATGTTTCTGTTGTAGATATAAATTACCGTATCTTTTGGCTAACAGGCATTTCAAAGTCTTGGCCTGGATACCTTCAATCCTATTCAACAGATAATGGGAAGCATGACCATGAACCCTTATTCCATACCGAATATGTGATATGTGATATGTGACTCAAACAAAGCCTGATACTATTTTTGCCACATCCGCTGACATGTTTAGCCTAATCAGATAAACCTGAGCTGCACAACATCGAAGTTTTTTGCACAGTTCTGTTATGTGTTCCTTCCAGCTGAATTTACTGTCCATAATCACTCCAAGATATCTAAATTTAACTACCAACTCAATGGCTATACAATGATCGTAACTACACAGTTTTAATCCATGCAGGCATTCAATTGAGTGATAACGAATTTGAAGTTGGACATCCGGTAGTGAGGGAGAATGTATACACATAAGTTTAGTTTTTCTCTGATTAACTGTCAATTTGTAATCATGAGACCATTTCAAGAAATTTGTGAAAAATTCTCCCATCATTCCCCAACACTTCTCCCATCATTCCCCCACTCCTCTCCCATTATTCCCCAACACCTCTCCCATCATTCCCCCGCACCTCATCAATCATTCCACCGCACTTCTCCCATCATTCACCCCACCTCTTCCATCATTCCCCGCACCTCTCCCATCATTCCCCGCATCCTTCCCGAAACTCCCCCGCATCCCACCCGAAATTCCCCACAAATCTCCTATCATTCCCCGCGTCTCTCCCATCATTCCCCCGCACCTCTCCCATCATTCCCCCACACCTCTCCCATCATTCCCCCCCCCCCCCCCCGCACCTCACCAATCATTCCACCGCACCTCTCCCATCATTCACCCCACCTCTTCCACCATTCCCCGCACCTATCCCATCGTTTCCCGCACCCAACCCGAAACTCCCCCGCATCCCACCCGAAATTCCCCACAAATCTCCTATCATTCCCCGCACCTCTCCCATCATTCCCCCGCACCTCTCCCATCATTCCCCCACACCTCTCCAATCATTCCCCTGCCTCCCTCCCAAAATTCACCCGCACCAAACCCGAAATTCCCCACAAATCTCCTATCATTCCCCCCACACCTTTCCCATCATTCCCCCGCACCTCTCCCATCATTCCCCCGCACCTCACCAATCATTCCCCCGCGCCTCTCCCATCATTGCCCCGCGCCTCACCCATCATTCCCTCCGCACTTCACCCATCATTTCCCGCATCCTTCCCAAAACTCCCCCGCATCCCACCCGAAATTCCCCACAAATCTCCCATCATTCCCCGCGTCTCTCCCATCATTCCCCGCGTCTCTCCCATCATTCCCCGCGTCTCTCCCATCATTCCCCGCGTCTCTCCATCATTCCCCCACACCTTTCCCATCATTCTCCCACACCTCTCCAATCATTCCCCCACACCCGAAATTCCCATCATTCATTCCCCCCCCACACCTCTATCCCATCATTCCCCTGCCTCCTCCCATCATTCCCCCGCGCCAAACCCGAAATTCCCCACGCGCCTCACCCATCATTCCCCTCCCATCATTCCCCCCACCAACATTCCCCTGCCTAACTCCCATCATTCCCCCGCACCTCCCCCATCATTCCCCCACACCTCTCCCATCATTCCCCCGCACCTCCCCCATCATTCCCCCACACCTCTCCCATCATTCCCCCGCACCTCACCCATCATTCCCCCGCATCTCTCCCATCATTCCCCCACACCTCTACCAACATTCCCCCCACCTTTCCCATCATTCACCGCACCTCACCAATCATTCCCCCGCACCACCTCACCCATCAATTCCCCTCACCTCACCCATCATTCCCCGCACCTCACCAATCATTCCCCCGCGCCTCACCCATCATTCCCCCCGCACCTCGCCCATCAATCCCCCCCCCCTCTGCCTCCTAACACTCATTTATACCCAACACCCACTCCATCTTTACACAGACCCCCACGTGAGATTCTGTTCCCAACGAACATGGCGATAAATTATAATCGCAAGCCTCTTGTTTACAATTTTAACCACACAACTGGAAACCAAGGGCTTCATTCAAATACATACAGCCCTAAGGTACCAGACGAACCACATACATAACTCCCAACTCGCAGCTACTATTTTCTAAAGCACACACCACAGATATGTGAAAAGGAACGCTTTTAGTATTTTATACCGTTTTCATTTTTCGCCTTCGTATAGTTTAATGAAGTATAATAATTTTCATTATTTTTCATTGTTTCATTTTCAGTTTCAGTTTTCAATTTTTCATTTCCATTAAGTTTGGTCCAGTAGTTTCGGAAAATAGCTTTGGGCGGGCGACAGCTGGATTTTTTAAGATTCCAGTTTTGAATTCTACGCATCTTGAAACATAAACTAACAAATTGTGAGGGAGGAGGGAAGAGGGAGGTTGTTATTTTATTTTGCTTATTTTTTCCAATTTTATTTTTTGATTTGTCGATTACAAATGTTTCAATTCAAAATAATGAACCAAAATGAACTCACGATGGTTCGACAGATTCGGTCTTTGATTCATCATAATGTTACGTGATTCATGTAATTTATAATTGGTCATTCATCTCGTAAAGTTGAGTATTGACCCGAATAGAATACAATGGAGTCGCCAAACTTTCAAGGAGCGTTGGAGGAAATCAAGGTGGCGTTGGTTTCTGAATAGATTATATCGCCCGCTCTTTCATATTCCGAGGTCAGGATGAAGCAAAACTCCCACCTTTCCCTTGTTTTTTCTTAATAAAATCTCGAATTTCATTTTGAAGTCAATAAGATGAAAGAAGCCATTTATGCGCACGTTCCCTAGTATTCTTGAGATAAAATGGGTTGTCAATGGCATATTCAAGATAAATTCACCCTTTTACAAACCAATTTCACCCTGTTTGAGCAATGAGAGAAATTCGTTGAAGGGAAAAGCAATAGGAGTAAGGATTAAGTGGCATACCTATTTCATGAATACCAGTACGTTTTCCTCATCTCTGTTATAATATAATGCTTCTGTGTGTTGACGATAACTTTTGACGAGATTTTTCAATTGTTGAAGTGAACGTTATACTTTTGTTGGGTGTCAACTTGTATGTATATATATATATATATGATTTAATGCAAACTTACAGACAATTATATAATACATACATATCAAAGAGAAAAGTAATTCTGGTATTCATGAAATAGGTATATGCCACTTAATCCTTACTCCTATTTCTTTGCTCTTCAACGAATTTCTTGCATCGTTCAAAGGGAGTGAGGTGAATTTGATTTGTAAACTCTCCAGTCATGCAGCATTATCGTATGAGCGAATTTTCTTGTACTATCGTATTGGGTGATGTTAAATTGATTTGAAATTTGAGCTTTATGAGTGCAAAGAAATTGTTAACTATTAAATTTATGGTAAAAAACATTATTCTGGATAATTATCTACTATTCATAAGTGGTTTTTGGATTGTTAGCTTTTATGGAAGTTTTAATCGATTTTTTAGCACATAAGTTGAAGAATTGAAATGTCCTTAAAACTAAACTTTTGGTGGTCCCACATAGAAAAAGCAGCAAATTATCGCACAGCAATAAATAATGGCTGTGGTTCAAAATAGTTTTACGAGATTTGATTTGTTGGTAAGTAATTTCCAACAGAAAAAAAGTCTGCCAAGTTTGGTGGGCGGTATAACTTCCTGACATATTCTAACATGGGCTGTAGGTCTCGATGGTATCCCATTATATCCCATCGAATCTATACATTTCATACCGAGCGAGCGAAGTGAGTAACGTCCCCTATAGACGTTAAACCTTACTTAGAGATCTACCGTTTCCAATCATTCTACAGGTCCCAAACGACAGTAAAAGACCATCGCATCTATTACAGCCACACCGAGCGAGCGAACCGAGCAACATTCGCAACACACGTCGGATTTTAACGAGGTTTTTCCTACACATATACAGCCATATCGAACGAGCGAAATGAGCAATATTCCCTACACACGTCGGATTACGAGGTTTTTCCTACACATATACATCCATACCGAGCGAGAGAAGCGAGCAACATCCCCTACACACGTTATACCTACCCTTAGGGATGTACCGTTAGCGAGCGAAGCAAGCGACATCAGGGGGGTCTTAGGCCCCCCCCCGTCGCCAAAACTATGTAACTTATAAAATAACATCATATAGGTACCCAATAGTTTTTCCCCTCTGTTTCCAGCAGTTCATTATGGTTATTGGTACTAAACAATTAAAGGAATTTACGAATTTCATGTAAAAATCAAGATTTTTCGGAATTAAGGTCAAAAAGCGCACTTGCCCGGAAAGTGCGCCCCTACCTATGGCCAAGTGCGCTTGTGTAAATTTGACTATGTAGGTAATGTTCTAAGTCCTAGACACTTATATAACTATTAAATATTAAAACATTTTCCTCATTTGAAGAGTATAAAACAGTCCTAAAGTATATTAACATTCCTGATTAAAGAAGATAGAATAGGTACGTACAAAATGTATGAATGAAATCTATGAGATTCGATGAAATTTATACATATATAACTAGACATATCAAATAGTGTAAATCAATAAATATCTTGATTTTAGCAATTTTCGAGAAATATGTTTAGAGAAACAAATTACCGTAGGGTAGTTAATTATTGTTTCTAATTTCGATTGGTCACATTTTTAATTATCACCTTTTTAAGGCAAGCACATTCCACTTACTCTTCCAATAAGCTCTTCCGCCCGGGACAGAGATGGAGACATTTTAAGGATGACGTCAAATATATTTCCTCCTTCTCATCCAGCCCCGCACGTTTCCGGCTCTTCAAACTCCGGAATTTAGGAAAGACTGAACAATGAAATAATGTAAATCATGTAGCAATGTTTTGTCAAAGGTAGCTAAACCATTGTTCTCACATTCAGAAAGACAATTCACTCGACAAAATTGAAATTCCCACTAGTATGTACTTTAAGTTTTAGACCATTCTGAACAACTTTGATTCCGTGTCTGTCTGTGCCTTTTCCGCAAATCCGAGCAACAAGCACGAGGACCAACGTTTTGATTTAGATTAAAATTTCCAGGAATGTGCGGGTTGGGATGATCCTCCACCTGTTTCATTGCAATCTGCATGCGTAAACGTAAAATCCATCAATAATTACTTACTCCGGGTCTAGCCGTCCATTCTCGTCAAATTCGGAGGGTAATCGAGAAAATACGGTTCTATCTAGCTTCCCTAATTGATTTCAGCATAATTATATAATTAGAAGCTACAGCGCTTGCGCATACCTAAAATCCCTGTAACAAGCGTGTTTTCAGAGTTTCAAAAAGTTTGAGGAAGTTTGTCATCCAATTTCGAGGATATTTCCAAGAACTGAACGGCTTAGACTATAACATATTTTATGATAATCTAAAACAATCCAATGATTTATAATTTCATTAAAAATGTGCCAAACCCAACTTTGCAGAATTTTTTTTTTTTTTTTCGACTCCAACGAAAAATGGAACTGTGTGTTTCACCTTATATAAGATCGACTGCGTAAGCGCAAACGCAAACTTCATGGTCGGAGACAACCGATGAAACTATTAGGCCAATTTTTAGGCATAACAGCTCAAATTCGTCGAAATTTGGAGTGTTATTGAAGTCTACACATTTGCGTATTCGCATCGATTGCAAAAACTTGCACGCTTGAACGTGAATTTTTTTTTTTTTTTTTTTTTTAGCATGGAACATGCCTTGTTTAGCCTTGGACTAACTGTAGCATGTTTAGCCTTGGACTAACTAGCCGAAAAAGGTGACGCGGAAATGGAACGCAGATGGGGTGACGCGGATGTGTCACGAACATTTTCTGATGATTTTCACGTAAAACCAAGCCGTTTCTAGGGAAATGAAAGTTGTTCAGTTTTCATGCAGGCCATGCGTACTTGTTGTTGGTATTTATGTCGTAATTTTATTTTATTCATGTTACTAATAGATGGAGTAAACAATGCCGCTTGTTTTGTTGTCACTTGGTTGTAATGTTGGTCACAGTAGACACTCAACGGAATAGAAAACCTACATCGTATAGTTACTCGCAAATTATACTACAACTATAAGAAGTAGTGAGTAATCAAATCAAAGTGTTTTAAATGCTACAGGTGCGATTATCAGTCTATCTCCAGCCGTATTGAAAAAAACAACGTGTCGTGGAAAAGTCCGATGAACTATTCAACGTACAGCCGAATGTTTCAGTCATGATAGCATGGCTGAAGCATGTTCCATGTTTTTTGAATTTTAGCCGCAGGCTCTAATCAATAAGCATCTGGGGGTCCAGGGTTTTTTTTTTTTTTTTTTTTTTTTTTTTAAATTGAATCCTATATATATAATAAAAAATATAAAATGAATGAATTTTCCTGTTTTTCTCAGAGTAATGGTTGGTTTACGAGTTATTTATTTGATTATTTAGTCTAAAATTAAGTTTGAAAATATAATTTCATTTCACATTTTTGTTATGAATAACTCCACAAACCAGGTTACATTCTTTATTCAAACGACCATAAAGTCGGGAAAAACTAACCTACTGAAGGCGTCATTCCACGAATATTACGCTTGGTCAACAAAAGACGGTTCTTTATGTGCCCCTTCAAAAGGTAGGTGCCACTAGAGAATATAATGTACTTTTAGCCCATAAGTGGTGATAAACGCTTTATGTAAGGCGTTACCCGGCGTTACACTCAGATAACGAATCCGTCAAGCACTCGTGTATTGCCCTCCGTGAACACAAGGGGCTCTTCGCCTCTACTCGAGTGTGAGGGTCAACTCAAAACACCTCAACTCAACACTTCACTTCCTCCTAATGACGAAGAAGAAAGCACCTTACTCGGCAATAACTCCGCCGGTCGAGCGGAACCGATTGGTAAAGAGAAGGCCGGGAGGGGGACTCCATAATTCCATTATAAAAGCGGTTTTCACTAAGGAGTTTTCACCCTAGACAAGCTTTCTCTCGTAATTTCACGAATATCATAATGATTTGAGCGGGTGCGGTCATTAGCGACCAATACGACCTGAAAAGCTAACGTCTGATACCACGTAATTTACATTTATTTTTGGAGTGTAATGCACCCAACCTTATCGGCGCAATAGCTCTTTTAGAGAGATTCAATCGAGGAATGGGCTCGCCGAAGCATTGAGATATCTAACCTCTACAGCTACGTAAAACATCTGTCAAGGTGGGTGGGCAGTATAGTTTCCTCAGTAATCTCAACATGTATATACAGAATTTTTTAGTGTAATATGTCATACTCAATACAGGGAATCAAATCTTTATTATAATCAAATCTTCGTTCATTTTTCCCAGTAACTCATTCGACGCTCAGCGTAATCCACGATTAGGAGCGCTCACAAATTTTTGAAAATCTCAAACTAAAGGATCTCTAGCTAATGGAATTCAGTTGAGAGAAAACAGATGTACCAACACAATAAAGATACATACTCTCATCTCACTGGGGAAACCTAAATATTCGTTCGCGTATACATTTTGGCACATGTTACTGGCACATCCGCGGCCGATAAATGATTTTTATGCCAAATTTCTTCAAGTTTGGTCCAATAATTTTTTGGAAAAGCTTCGGACGGCGCGGCGTACGGCAAACGGCGGGCGCGCGGTTTCCACCACCACCAATCCACTACTCTACTGGGGTTTTTTCCCCCTAGTTCAATACTCAGTTGAATTTTCTCACAAATCGTTTACTCTAGGTGATGTAGTTACCAGGAAAGCCAATGACATATCCATTCACTTTATATGTGCATGTAGCGTTGTTACTTTTGAGCAGTTTAACCACAACTCGTGACAATTATTTTTGTCATTCGTACAACTCACCTATGAAATAATATGTACCTATTACGATAAAGTACGCTATTGAAGTTTGATTGTTTAGGAGTCATAATACAACTAAAAACGCTTTAAATTATTAGACAAAGTTTTCATTTAAAAAAAATTCCCTGAGATTTGATGTTTTTTGCTAAATTCCCTGACATTTACATGACTTTTCCCGACGCTAAGAATTCCCTGACAATTCCAGGTTTTCCCTAACTTTTCCAGTCGGGGGCCACCCTGAAGAACGTTATAAAAGATTATCATGGAGAAAAAACAAGAAACCGCATTTGCCGAAATATTTGAGTTCATTGTATCATCTTGCTTGTGAAATAAATAAAAACAGTGAAACTTGGATAATTCGAACCTCAAGGGACCAGTCAAAAACTTCGAATTAACCAAAAATTCGAATTGAAGAAGTTTTTAATAAATTATATTTTAGCAAACTACAGTATGAAGTAAAGTACATACAGTAACATTGAGTACAGTAACATTGAGTACATTGAGTACCAACAGAATATTGAACAACAAAAATATAGAGACACCTGGAACGGTACTGTATTTAACTGCAACCATAACAAACTATCTATTGTTTTTCAAAAAAAGATGATATTTTGGCCTGTTTCCTTGAATTAAAGTCTCTCGGCCATAATAAAAGATTCCAACGCATTCAAAGAGTTGAAGTATGAATCACATACATTAATTCGGCTTTCAAAAAAACGTCTAAGTTCTTGTACGTGATTCAAGACGTCAGTTGTTTTGGGACGGTCGGCGAGCGGAAGGGGAAGGGGAGTTATCAGACTGTACATTGGCACTGACCTGCATGCATTTGGTCTAACGCAAACCTTTTGCTGAATATCGTTACTAAAACGTATTTTCCGATAAATTTACAATTATTTTGAATCGCTTGAAATTTATACCTTAATTAGCACGCCAAAAATTCGAATTATCCAAAATAAAATTCGAATTATCCACAATTTTTTAGCATTGTTTGAATACAAAATGCTAGGGACCTAGAGAAATATTCGAATTAAAGAAGTTTTCGAATTAAAGAAGTTCGAATTATCCAGGTTCCACTGTAATATTATAACAAAAGTTAAGGTTGCTCGATGAACAGTTATGATGACTCGAGGATACAAACAATTTCTTTCAAATTACCCAGCTTTATCCGGCTTCAATCTCTTCTAAACAAACGACTCTTAATTCCGTGAGAAATTCACCGCGCATACGAGTAACGGAGCCCGGAGCTCAATTGGACATTCCCACCAGATTAGGGAGCTTCCGTTTGTTAATTGAGAAACGATATATTTACCCCATCAGGTTTCCTATCTCAAGCATCACCAAAAAAACGGAACGGGTCCGTAACGTGGCTGGAAATATGGGGAGCAGCGATTTACCGCTAATTACCCCGCGCATCAGGAGGGGAGGGCTAAACGATTTATGGAAAGTTTTCCTAAACAAAAACCCTTAATCCGACCTCCTCGAAAAGTAATTATCAGCGATACCCGCAATATAATCTCCCGATAATGAGAGATCATCAGATTTGCCTGTGATAGTCACTAATTAGGGTTGCTTACAGACAGACCGGTGTAAGGCGGTATAACTAATTGAAATCAAACAACACTACGGGGATCTGCATCAATTGGAACAATACTCGTGCTCTACCTCTTCCGCTAATGTTTGCTATCTTCTAGAACACAGTAATACACTGTGATACATACCTATATCACAAACCGGAAAGTTAAGTGGTATTTTAAGGTTTACTTAGTGTGAGGAGATGGAAACATATAGAATCGTTTAACATACATTTTGGTTTATGGCTGGGGGTCAGTACAATTTATCCGTCACGCAAAGACCGAATTAAAAGAAAGATTATATTCAGATATGCAGCATCACCATATAAGCGAATTTACGTAAATCTAATTTCATTCAAGTAAATTTTTGAAATATGAGCACACTGAGATGTAAAATCGATTTCGACCGTTAGGTTATCATCAGCAATAAATAATAACTGAACTTTAATTTGGTATCCCGCAACAATAAATGTATTGGTTAATATAATATGTACACTTATCCATGACAAATTATAAGAAATTCGCATTTCACAACGTACCTACATATAACACAATGCACATTATTCTACCTCTACTTATTCCTTTATATAACTTGTCCGTGAACGGATAACATCCATAAAACCGGCAAATGTTCACAATGCACGGAGGAAATGTTTTATATGGTTGAAAACCAGGTTTGATGGGGTACACCGGCGATCTCGCGTTCTCCCAACAGAGGGCTCTCATGTGCGTTCTGTGCCCACGGCCTATAAAATAGTAAAATGTTTTTAAAAGTTCCAGTCATGCAGCATAATCGTATGAGCGAATTTTCGAAAATTATCGTATGTTACATCAGTATTGAAAATTAAGACTAAGAGGGAAAACAAATTGCTAACTACCTATTTTATGGCGAATAACTCGTTTTAGATAATATTCTGCGTTTCAAAAAGAGATTTTGGATTTTTTACCTTTTTTTTTTTTTGCAGTTTTTATCGATTTGTTAGCACATTTTAATGGAATTTAAGTACATTTTTCTATTTTCAGTGATTTCTTCAGCACTTTTTTGAAATTTGACCAATTTTAATTTGGTAAAAAAATCAGGCCAACGAACTCGTCCTTTCGTCGGGAATCCTTGGTTTTTAGAATAAGAATAAGAATAGAATAAAGCTTTATTTGTGGCATAAAACAGGCAAGCCTATTTACAATATGGCACACGTCAGATAATTGTACAATAACAAAGTTTTAACAATAATAATAAAAATAGAAAAAAAGATAAATGTTTTTTAAAAATAACGCGCAAGAACGGAATTTTTATCTCAATCCTAAGGCAGTTATCGTCTGGAAGGACATATATATAAATATATATATATATATATATATATATATATATATATATATATATATATATATACTCGGCCCTTCGGGCCTCGCAAGGGGCTCCGCCCCTTGACCCCGCCAGGGGGGCTTCGCCCCCCTGGACCCCCCTACTCTATACTCGGCGCTTAGCGCCTCGCCGGATCTTTTCTCTTTTCTACTGTGTAGAAAACGAGGATAATTTGCTATGCAATTCGTCTCAGGAGAAAAAAAAAAAAAAAAAAACAATTTTTTTTCAGGCCTGGCCGGGATTCGAACCCACAACCTTCGTCTCACGAGGGAAAAAAATTTTTTTTTTCAGGCCTGGCCGGGATTTGAACCCACGACCTCTCGCTTCCCATCTCGGGACAAAAAACGTTACACAAAAAAAGTGGACATTTTAAAAAAATTATTGGGGGTCGGCCTAAGAATTGCATAGCAATTAATATATGAAAAAATGTTAAACTCTAGGATTCGTTTCAGAATGTCTCAAAACGGATTTCAATGCAGAAAATTTTCGGAAATTATGATTTTAAAATTTTGGTAGCTATTGCAATAGCGTCATTTTTTTACGAAAATTCGCCAAGGGTACTTAACTAACTGAAATGGTAACAGGACCCCATGCCGAATCACTCTGTGAAAAAAAACCAAGTTGAGCCTATCAGACCCTTCTTTGCACGAAAAAACTACCAACATTGATGCTTGGCCAGCCAGTCAACTTGAGTAATACCGATCACCATTGCTATAAATTTCATTCTTTAATGGTTCTTCATCGGCCTGCTGTGATGCTGGGACCCATAACTAGGTTCCAAACAAAGTTTTGTACAAACTTCAGATTAAAGAGACTGATTTTAAAGCACAAAAGGCTTTTTTGAGAAAAAAAAAGATATCCCAGAAGGCTGTTGTATTTTCGGAGAAAAAGATATCGCTCAGAAAATGAAACTCAAAATGAGTAGTGAGCGGTTCGCAAAAATGACAATAACTCTATTTCAACCCTGGTTTTAGAACCCATACCCCAAAACACCAGCTGTAAAAGAAAGGGAAATGTACCGTATATTTGTCAAAGACTATTTGTCCATGTGTGAGGCAGCTGCCAAGGCCTCAATTTTCATCCTATTGGTGCAGTTGTTCTATCTATTCCCCTCATTAACCTTTATAACGAAATACCTCCCTAATTAAGTGATAAGAATTATACGATCTCAGCGCGTACCGAAGAAATACCGCTAATCAGGACTTCAAGGAAGTGAAAACCAACTATTCCCGCAATATTGACTCATTATTGATATTGAACGTGTAACAGCAATACAAAGACTACTAGCCATTCACATTAGACGTCCGTACATGTCTCAGGAAAATGGGAAAAATATAATAATATCGACTATTGTTCAGGTAATAATCGGCGGCGCGCGTCCGCACGTAGGCCTAACCATTACAATAATGGGAAAACGGCGGGTGTCGATGGTAGGCAGGTACATTATAAATCGTTTCCTTCCTTAATTGTTTGGGGTAATTGTTCAACTTTCCGGAGGAGAATAGAAAGTGCATGTGGAGCATTGCACAGCACAGGATCGGGACGGGTTCGTCCACCCTTGAAATCTCGAGAATCGTTTAGTGACGCGCTATTTCTCCTGGCGATTTCACATTCGCGAGGCGATGAGCTGAGGATGAGCCACAACACCTCATGTAGAAAATAACAACTAAGTAATGGATATGAATGACTGGGTATCTATGGGCTAGTCATAATGAAATATCCAGATTCTTTCGAAATCTTGCAGGGTCCAGATCAGTTTAGCGAATTTTCGTAAAAAATTAGAATTGCAATGGCTTCAACATTTTTAAAATGAAAATGCTCTTCATGGTAATCCATTTTGAGGCATTCTGAAACGATTACTGGATTTCAACGCTTTTTCATACACACACACACACACACACACACACACACACACACACACACACACACACACACACACACACACACACACACACACACACACACACACACACACACACACACACACACACACACACACACACACCTCACACACACACACACCACACACACACACACACACACACACACACACACACACACACAACACACACACACACACACCACACACACACACACACACACACACACACACACACACACACACACACACACACACACACACACACACACACACACACACACACACACACACACACACACACACACACACACACACACACACACACACACACACACACACACACACACACACACACACACACACACACACACACACACACACACACACACACACACACACACACACACACACACACACACACACACACACACACACACACACACACACACACACACACACACACACACACACACACACACACACACACACACACACACACACACACACACACACACACACACACACACACACACACACACACACACACACACACACACACACACACATTTTTTTTTTTTTTTTTTTTTTTTTCAACTCCCCTCAAAGGCGGAGGGGGCACACCATTAAAATTAAAAATAAACAAATAAAATAAAAAGTGGGGAGGACGCCCAGGTTTACCCGACGCCGGCTCTAGGGATAAGGGAAGTTGCAGGACGAGAAGGATGAATGGGATGAAAGGAAGTGCCCCTATAAAACGACCACCAGTTCAAGTAAGAACCCCTCAGGACGCGGGTGGTGATACCACGGAGTACTCCTGCTGAGATGCCCAACTCAAGTAACTCCGTGGCGCTTTTCCCGCACCACACCCCGCGCCATGACAAGGTCGCAGCCATAACCTTGATGTTATTAGGTGCCACTCCTTTAAGCTCAGATATCGCTTGTCGCAGATCATTTCTATCATATTTACTTATCTTAGCCCGCCAGGTCTGCTCCATGTCCACGCTGCCACTGACAACCTGGACATCCAGGATTATAGCAGACCCATCGGGCTTGACAGCAACGACATCTGGCTTCTTGCCCCGGTCACTCGGCATGTGATATAGTCTCTCTCTCTCAACAGCCCAACCGCTGGATGACAAAGCGCCTGCTATCTGCTTGGCAACCGCATCGTGACGGAGAATGCGGCCACCGTGAGTACGAGGACACTGCTGCACCACATGATACAGATTCTCATTTTTACCCCGACAGGCACGGCAGAGGGTGTCCACAGTCCCGCGACTACTCCTCGAACACCTCACCGAG